>LOJH01019107.1:0-32050 GCA_001685095.1 Ellobius talpinus | reverse complement strand
CATTTCTATTAATCTGTGTATCGCCATGTGGCAGTGGCTTACCAGGTAAAATTCCCAGCGTCTGTCTCTGTCGGATCCATGGCGTATCTCTGACTCTGCTTTCTTCCTCCCAGAAATCAATATCTCTAGTAGGATGAAGTATCCTTTGGGTATATTCCCAAGAGTAGAGTACTGACTAGTTTGATGACAATTTGACACAAGATAGAGTTGTCAAAGAGGAGGGAGCCTCAGTAAAGAAAATGCCTCCATAGTAGCTGACTGAAAGACATTCTCTTAAATTAGTTATTGGGAGAGGCCTCAGCCCATGGTGGGTGGGGTCATCCTTATGCTGGTGGTCCTGTGTTCTATAAGAAAGCAGGTGGATCAAGTCAGTAAACAGCACTCCTTCATGGCCTCTTTATCAGTTCTTGCCTCCAGGTTCCTGTCCTGACTCCCTTCAGTGATGGACTACAATGTGAAAGTATAAGACCAATATACCCTTTCTTCCCCATTTTTTTTTGGTCATGGTGTTTTGTTGCAGCAATAGAAATCCTAACTAAGACAAGTAGGATAGCTAGGTATTGAGGTATAGTGATTCCTAACATCTTGAGGAACCTCCAACTGATTCCCTTAGTGGCTGTCTAAGGTTGCACTCCCACCAGAAAAGGATGAGTGTTCCCCTTATTCCATGTTCTTGCCAACATGAGATGTCATTTGTTTTTATTAATTTTGTCCATTCTTACTGGCGAAAGATGAAATCTCAAAGTAGTTTTGATTTATAGTCCCCTGAAAACTAAGGATGTTGAACATTTAAGTGCTTCTCAGCCATTTGTGTTTCTTCTTTTGAGGATTCTCTGTTGAGATCTGTGCCTTATTTTGTAATTGGGTTATTTGTAGTGTCCATGCTACTATGTGTATTATGCCTGCAGTGGGAGTCTTGGGTAAGGGCGGGGAGATTTAAACACCCATAGACACATGGAGACAGAGACATGGGTCATCCTTGAAACAAGAACGCCCCCTATATTGTGTTCCAGGGCAGCTTATATATGAATCCTTAACTGATAGCCACACCCTAGCCATACCTACCAGAAACCACTCCCTTGCCATCAGGGACTCCTGAGGATCTCGTGCTCAGAGCAGCTGCAAATACAAGAAAACAAGTTGTTTTGTTCAGGGCAGCTGCAAGCATAACAAGTTGTTTACAGGAAATTCAGTGTCCGGGGGTCCACAGCCCCCAACAGTTATTTGTTTTCTTGATGTCCATTTTTTTAGTTCTTTGTATATTTTAGATAATAGCCCTCTATTGGATGTGTAGTAGGCAGAAATCTTTTCTCATTCTGTAGGCTGTACTTTGTCCAAATAATGGTGTCATTTGTTCTATAGGAATTTCTTGTTTTCACTAGGTTCCATTTATTAATTGCTGTTCTTAGTGCCTATGTTATCAGTGTTCTATTCAGAAAGTGCCAGTGAGTTCAAGGCTATTCCCTGTTTGCACTTTTGTCTGGTTCCGTATACTGGCATTATGTTGAAGTCTTTGATCCATCTGTGGTTGAGTTTTGTGCATGGTGATAAGTATGGATCTATTTGCATTCTTCTACATTCAGACATACAGTTTGACCAGCACCATTTGTTGAAGATGCTGTCTTTTTTTCCAGTGTGTATTTCTGGCTTCTTTATCAAATGTCAGGTTTCCATATGTCTCAGACTTATTTCTGGATCTTCAATTTGATTCCACTGATCAGTATGTCTGTTTTTATGCCATTCCCATGCTTTTTTTTTATTACTATAGCTCTATACTACAATTTGAGATCAGGGAAGGTGATACTCCCAGCAATTCTTTTATATTCAGGATTGTTATAGCTGTACTGGGTCTTTTATGTTTCAATATGGTGGTGAAAATTATCCTTTCAAGTTCTGTGAAGATTTGTGATAGAATTCTAATGGAGATTGCATTGATCTATACATTGCTTTTGGTAGGATAGCATTTTTACTCTATTAATCCTACTGATCCATGAACATGAGAGATTGTTCCATTTTCTGATATCTTCTTTAGTTTCTTTCTTCAGTATCTTACAGTTTTTATTATACAAGTCTTTTGCTTCTTGATTAGAAGTTATTCCAAGATATTGTTTTATATTTTGAGGCTATTATCAAAAGGTATTGTTTCACTAATTTCTTTGTCTGTATGTAATTTGTATATAGAAAAGCTACTGATTTTTGTGTATTAATTTTGTATCCTGATAATTTGTTGTATTTATCAACTGTGGGAATTTCCTGGTAGAATTTTTAGGGCTGCTTATGTATACAATCATATCATCTGCAAATAAAGATACTTTGAATTCTTTCTTTTCTATTCATATTCCCTTGATCTCTTTCATAGTGTCAGATTTATTGGTGGCTTAAACAGCACAGAAGATAATGTAGCAGAGATAATCCTGTGTTTGTCTGTTTTCTCTTTTTCTTACAAAGCAACTGAGTTTTAACCATGAGGGCTCCAACTTATTGACCTACCTAAACTTAAGCCTACCTCTAAAAATTGTACTGGAATTAAATTCAGCCCTCTTGGCACATCACAGTGGTGATTAAATTTCAGTACATGAAGCCTTGGGAGATGCTCTTACACCTCTGCCCAACCATAGCCATCATATTCATATCACCATTGATTTGAACTTCCTCAAAGAAAATAGATTGCAAGAAAGTTCAATTATTTCCATTTTCAAAACTTGATCATCTACATTTATTCAGCCACTTATTTACTTAAATTCACAAACATTTTAAATACCTGAGCATCAGCGTTTTTTTTTCATCCATATTTGGGTCTAAGCATTGTTACCGTTTTACTTATTGATAAGTAAGAAGGCCACAAGCATTGCAATTTTGTTTTAATTAACTTTATTGTCTTTGTGTTGATCATCTGTGATAAACTACTTGAGAGAAGCAAGTCAAAGCAGAAAAGATTTGCCTGGAGTCACAGCAAATTCTCTTCCAGGTTTGCTGGGTCCATTATTTTGGGCCTGAGGTGAGGTGGAATATCATTGTGGTGTGGTGGAAGGGAGCTGCTCACCTTATGGGAGCCAGGAAGGCTAGAGATAGAGAAGGAAAAGGCAGAACAACATATATAGTTCAAAAGTATACCCTAGGCAACCTGCTTCTTCTAACTAGTCTCCGCCATCTCCACTTTCCAACCTATCAGTAGTTCATTCAGCTATAAATCCATCAATGAATTAGTCCACTGCATAGACCAGAGCACTCAGGAACCATTTAATTCCCCCAAAGCCATGCCTGTGAACACTGCAGTGGGGGCCAAACTTCAACACTGACTCCGCATGGGGCATTTCATATCCAGTTTACAATAATCTGCTTATGGAGTTTTTCCATGACTTTCTTTTGTCTTTGAGCTTTATGTCATTCTTTATCATTTGGAAGCACAGAATGGAATGATTTCCACTTAAAAGCAGCACAAATAAAGATACAAACCCAAATATCAATAATGCATCAGCACAAGGTTTTGCCACTCTTCTTTAGCTGCTGGCTTCAGGGAATGATAGCGACCTTAAGGAGACGAACCCTGGGAGTGAGTAGTAGGTTCTCGAGTAAGTATACAAAGCCCTGTTAGAGGTGAAAGTCCTTGCAGAAATCACTTGAAGTGATGCATACTATATTTCTCCTTTGACTATAGAGTTTAGCACATATAAAGTAGCTCATTCATGGATGTGGCTTGGGGCAGTTATACTAATTTTAGGAGTGGTGGAGTCAGGATTTGAGGGTCTAGAAACTTATATAATTTTGCAGACCACATTCTAGAAAAACATTATAAATGAAACATTATAAATGAAAATGTCCTTTTCTTCCATCTCATTTCCAACTTCATTCTTCTATTTTTAGTTTTCCTTTGTCTCTTTATAACAGTACATTCTATTTCTCCTTCCTTGAGAGATCCTCTCCTCCTCCCTGATCCCTTATTAGGTACCTAACCTCTGTGGTTATTCTGATTGTAGCACATAGGATGAAGCCATAAACCCTAACATCTGCATATAAGAGAATGTACTCAATATTGACCCTTTTATATCCGGTTTACCTTGCTCAGGATGAGTTTTTTTAGCTCCACCCATTTACCTGAGACTGTCATAATTTTGTTTTTCTTAACAGCTAGATAATAAACCATTGTGTAAAGGTACTACATTTTCATCATCTCCTCATCCATTGAGGGACATCGAGGCTGCTTCCAATTTCTAGGTAGTATGAATAGAGCAACAATGAACATAAATAAGCAAGTATTTTTTAATAATGGGATGTTAGAAGCCTTGTGTGTATGGGCACAAGGGTCGTATAGCTGGATCTTGAGGTAGATCTTTCTGAGGAACTGCCACACTGATTTCCAAAGTGGCTGTATAAGCTTGCATGCCCAAAAGCAATAAATAAGGCTTCCTCTTTTTTCATGTCCTCACCCATGTGAGCTGTCATTTGTTTTATTTTCTTGGCCATTCTGACTAGTATAAAATGAAATCTCAAAGAAGTTTTACTTTGAAGTAATTTACTACATTATAACAGAGCTAACACTTCCTTTAAAATAGTATAACTGATTAAAATATATGGTCATGTCAGTTAGAAATATACCAATTATGTAATCAGCATTGATATTCATTTTTCCTTTTTCTTTGTGTGCATACATACTTGCACATACATGTATGGGTTCACAGGCATGTGCATAGAAGTCCATATCAAGTTTCTTCTGCAGTTGCTTTCCTCAAATTGTTTATTCATTCTGTATATGTTCATGAAAGACTGTATTTGCTCATCTTAATAGACATATTCAGAATAGCATGTACTCAGGTATGAGCTTGTAGCTATGTAAATTCATGTCCTCCTTTGAGTAAACTGGCGTAGTTAATATAGTCACAAGGCCAGAATGTATCTGGTGTTTCCCTTTTATCCACGTTAACTGGGGAGGTGTTCGTTTGGGGTGAAGCTGAGGAGTCACTCTACTGTGATTCACAGATACATTTCAGATTCCAGCCCTGGTGGTTCAGAAAACTGCTCCTGATGTCTCCCAGTTCCTAGTAGTGACACAGTCTACATGTTGTTAAAAAATGGCTAATAGTTACTGAAAATCGACTGTGTAATGCTCACTTTTTAAACATTTTAAAGCTATCAACACAAATAAGTCACCCGGAAACCCATCCAGTGCGCCTTATTTATCATCTCCGTTCAGCAGATGAGGAAACTGAGGCACAGAAATTTAAAAAAATAGAGGCAAGGAACACTAACAATTTATTCTGTATAACCCATGGGGCATGAGTTGGAGATGAAATTTGAACCCAGGGAGCCCGCTGCCAGAATCCCTATTTATCACTGTCTCTAACAAAAGATTTTAAAATAAATTTATTTGGTTGGATAATTATCTTTCAGAGACTCATCAAAATACAAAGTGTCATGGTCCCTGATGAGCCTCTGTGTTGTAGGATGCCGCTTGTTTGTTCCTGGCTGATCAGTCCCAAAATAACCACACAGAAACTGTATCAATTAAATCACTGCTTGGCCCATTAGCTCTAGCTTCTTATTGGCTAGCTCTTACATCTTAATTAAACCCATTTCTATTAATCTGCGTATCACCATGTGGCTGTGGCCTACCAGCAAGGTTCTGTCCAGCGTCTGTCTCTGGCGGGGCTATATGGCTTCTTGCTGACTCTGCCTTCTTTCTCCCAACATTCAGTTTAATTTTCCCTGCCTAGCTCTACTCTACCCTATCACAGGCCAAGGTAGATTCTTTATTAACCAATGAAAGCAACACATACACAGAAGGACCTCCCCCACCACCTCGAGATTGTAACTGTTGATTATCTTTCCCTTTTACTGTGATGAAGTTTTCTTGCATCAGGGACAAGAGAGAAGGCAAAAGAGGGCACACCTAGGAAAAACGATTAAGTTCTATTAGATAAGCTTAAAGCATCAAGTGGGGATGACCAGGCTGCCTGGATTCAAATCTCAGCTCCATCCCATACCAGGCTCAGATCTTTGTACCTGACCCTAAGCAGCACTGAATGCTTTTCATCCAGAAACCTGAATGTGAGACTAGGACTGGTTGCTGAGGCAGTTTCCAAAGGTTGGTCCACCTGGCCAGTGCAGTCAAGTCACCTGACCACGAGTGGCAGCTTCAGCAGATGGATACATTTAGAAGCAAAACCAGTTCTATATCACCCAGGTATCTAGTATGTACTTTTCTGAGATATGTGGAATACTTTTTTCATGAGAAAGAAAAATAGCTTTATGAAACCCCCACCCTGTGCTTTTTTTTCTTGTCTCACATGCAAGAGTGGTGGCTGTTAAAATGCATTGCTTTCTTTATTGCATTAATAAATAATAAACATACATATTATGTAGCAAAATTCTACTGTGATGTAGGTGGCAGATTGTAAAACGTATACCTGACTAATGCTTTTTAAGATTTTAGTGAAGTGTAATTCTTGTTCTTGTTATCACTTTCCATAATTATGCTTTAAAGATTTTGCTCTTTAATTGTCTAGAATTCCCCACCTTGCCTCATTTACGTCTGAGCACAATGGGTAGATTATATTTCCTTCATCTGCATACTTTGTAATTGACTTTTGAAAACCCTTATTCAAAACATACTGGGATTTGGCTTTGGTTTTGTTCCTTCAAATTTTAGAAAAAGATTTTGGACCGCTTATTCCAACAAACTCTCTTTTTCCTTCTAGTGCCGTTGTGCTATGTCTGTAGTTACAGAGTTCTGGGTCTGAAAATGTTCTATTTACGTCATGAAGTGGTGCTGGCCCTACTTCTAAGTGTGCTGGCTCCAGACCAGTGCTAGCTTTTCCACTGCACTTCCATGCCTATCTTTTGAAATTTAGCTTTTGCATACTTTCTTTGATTGCTAATCTATTACACTCATGGTTTGCTACCATTTTGGAGTCTGCTAGTAATAAATGGCCTTAGATGTTATTGAGAAATGTGTCGGTTTTTTTTTTTCACAACCTCCCCTTCCATCCTGCCGCATCTGCTCCGAGTAGCTCGAAATCACTCTGGCCAGGTATTCACTTTGCTCTAGGTATTTCTTGACTTCAGGAATTTGTAATTCCAGCCAGGATTGGGTCAGACTTGATCCTTTACATTTGTGAACACCTGGCCAACTTCTCTGGCTAGCAAGAGGCTTTGACAGTCCAAAAGGGTTGTAGATGGTTCCAGAGAAGAGTATGTATCCTTTCTTTTGCCTGCAGCTGCTCTCTACAGGCAAATAAGTGCTGCCGGGCTTGAGGATTTCTCTTGATCATCTTGTCTGCTTCATTCTCTTTCCCCTTTATGCTATCCTCCCTTCTTTCACCTCCTCATTCATATCCTTATTTCCTTTTTTCCCTTCCTTTCCTTCATTCCCTTTCTTCCAGCCATTCCCTCTCATCTTCCTCCCATTCCTCCTCCTCTCTGCTCTTTCTCTGGGGTAACAATGGGTAAGACCATTTACACACTAGTGTTTATCTGCCTGCTTTCTCTGTTGGAACCATCACCAAGGTTTTTTTCTTGCCAAGCAGAGCCTGCCCAACTTGAATAGACCTGGGAGAAGTCTCATTGATTTTGCATTTGTAAAAGTAGATCATTGACCACGGATTATAGTTTACCACAGACATTCTTAAGTGGTACAATCGCAACAAGCTTTATGAGTATTTATTCCCTAGTGAAAGCCTAGGGATTATTCTCTGATGTCATCAATCACTGCCTTTCCATGAGCATGGTAAAATACTCAGTGTGATGGAGCAAGGACTGGAGATTTGGGGACAGTCATACAGTGACTTCACCTCGGTTGTTGGTATTTTCCATTAAAATGTACCAAGGACCAGGAAAGAGATTTCAGGCTGCTTTTCTGGGTAGATGAACTCCCATGGTAAATAAGACAGATGAGGTTTCTAGGGAGAGACAGTAAACCAATAAACAGTCAAGAACACCATGCCACTGACAGAAGGCAAAGTGATGCCTATAAACCAAACTGATTTGATAAGGAGTGACTGAGTCCTTCCTAGGATGCAGGGCAAGGAAGAGACGACATGAAGGTCAAGGGCTGAAGGTAAAGTGGCCGATGTTTGGGAAATCAGGAGAATTAGGGAGCAAAGCATTTCAGCTAGAGGAAAACATTGAGATCAGTGAGCACTGGGGAAGTGTCAGAGTACAAAGTCAAATGCATTGGGAGAGGTCAGACCTAGATTGGAATGCAAGGCAGAATCTTTAACCATTGTATAGTGGAGCCCCAGAGGGTTTCCAACAGATGTGTGAGATTGCGTGCTCTGCTTTATAAGGAGAACCCACCTTGCTCATAGAGACAAGAGGAAGGAGGACCCTCTAAGGGGGTCCTGGACTCCCAGGTGTGATGTGATAGGCTGGATCTCTGGTAGGACTGAGAGAGACAGAAACAATGTGTTTTGAATATTCTAGAGTAGATTGGCAGGACTTGCCTGTGAGCTCAACACTCACGGAGTGACTGATGGCAAGGAAGCAGACTTTGCATCAACTCAGCTCTTAAAGGTATGTGTCTCACCCAGCCGTAACCTAAATGTATTCCAAGCTTAGTTCCTACATGTGCAAATCTCAAAACTGCCTACTAGTGTTCCTCCAAACCAGGACAAATGTGGTAGAAGGAAAGCAAGAGTAAAACTATAGCCATCTTAAGCAACTGATATGAAACTGTCTTATCTTTGCAAATTTAAGCATAAAATATACACCATGGCATAAGGACAATGATAGTACCCTCCCTGGAGCTTAGAAAGAACCCATACAAATACAGAGCCTTGAATAACCTTATATTCTGGAGCTTCCTCTGGATGAAGAGTGCAATCTCACCTTTTTCTTCATGATTCCTACTCTTAGTTATTGATAAAATGTGGTGAAAATATTAAATGAAAACTTTCAGATACAATCAATAAATGGTAAATAGTATTTATTACAGTGCATTGTTAAAACTACTCTATTTTATTATTAATTGCTTTACTGTGTCTAATTTACACATTAAACTTGATTGTGAATGTGCATATATGAGGACAAACACATGTACTTACACAGTTACATACACTCTGTGGTTTCAGACATTCACTGGGGTCCTGGGAGCACACCCTTGTGGGCAAGTGAGGGCCACAGAAAAGTGGATACAGGGCGGATGAAATAGGAAGAGAGATGATAAGAGAGGTCCCCATTGGAGTTTTCTTTAAATTTCTTGTATAAAAAATTAGGTTCTTTGGTCTTTGGTGAAAAGTGTGTTTAAGTAGCAATGTGATGTGTTTGGCAGACACTAAGGTAGGCTCTCCTGGTCCCTAGAGATAAGTAGGTACATTTTGTAGGCATGATCTACGTGAATATCTCTCTTTCCTTCCAGAAACAAAGATAATTACAGTAAATTTGACGCCTGCTGCTTTGGGTCACCGATTTTGCCTTTCAACCCAATTGTCCTTCATTGTGTTAAACAATTTGCTGCCAAACAAGTAGATGAAAAAGATAGAGATGGTTAAAATGTAGCGGAGCCATCATGGACTCTTTAGGTCCTTTCATTTTCACCCTCACTTAGTTCTGAACTCAAGAAAAACCTGAGTGCTATCACATCATTGAAGTAATTTTCTAATGTGGTATTGAGAGGATGCCCCGACTCACATGTTGCTGTCATTGCCTAAGAGATTGCTAACCACACTTGCAGCTGGCTGAAGCTCTGCTCAGAGAGTCAAGTAAATTTAGATTGCAATTGTATCCATCTGGGTAATCAATACTAAACTGCACAAAAATAGGTCAGAAGGGAAATGAGAGAACTGGACTGTGATTGGTCATTACTGGCTCCTCCCACTTCTCTATATCACCTTCTTCAGCCTGCTCCTTTTGCTTGTTCATGTTGCCCCTAGAAGAACAGCAGAGAAAAAAACACTAGGAATTCTCAGATACTGGTATTCATTTGCTAAAGTCTGGCAGGGTCTAGAGCCCAAGTCTGAGCTGTAGTCTGTTCTTGTACTTAGACCTAGGAACATTTGCATGTGTTGATGAGAGAAGAGCTGGGAGTAAAGAATACGAGAGAAACAGAAACTAACACTTGTGTTTAGAGTGACTTTACTTTCTTCACCATGTTGTGTGAGTCATGCAAAGACTCTTTCACTTATGAAAATTACTGTTTGTTTCTTTTCTTGGTATTTAAAAACATCAATTGTAGGTTTTAAGTTTGAGTTGGCAGATTTGCGAAGGAGAAGGGAGGAGGTTATGGGCAAGTGTTCTACATGAGTGATTCAGCCAAACTCGAGTAGGAATATACGGAATTTTATATTAGCTAGTTCAGTCTTCTAACCAAAGAGTGCAGCCTGAACCATAGATGTTTCAGCCTTTACCGAGACATGTAGAACTTACTGAGTAGTGTGGTGATGGCTGTCCTGTGGATGTGTCTGGAACATACTCTTTGAGAGCCACAGTTTTCTCAGCATCAAGTCAGTAATTAAGCAGAGATATGGTATCAGATCCTCCTCCAGCACAAGCTGCTTACACTTTTGTTGTTGTCCTGTGTGGGGGTTAATACTTCTACCTCTGTAGTAAGAGGCCGCTTGTTTGTTTCCCGGCCACCTGGCAGCTCAGACCTAAAATAACCGCACAGAAACTGTATTAATTAAATCACTGCTTGGCCTATTAGTTCTAGCTTCTTNGTCTGTCTCTGGCGGGGCTGACTCTTCCTTCTTTCTCCCAGCATTTAGTTTAGTTTTTTTTTCCCACCTATTCTACACTATCAGGCCAAGCCAATTTCTTTATTATTTAATCAGTAATATTCACAGCATACAGAGGGGAATCCCACATTATACCACACACCAGTGTGACCACCCTGAAATAGGTAAGGGTTTGACCCCTTCTTTTCTTCTTTCCTGGTTTTGTTCTATGTTCCAGTGAGCGTAGGGAGATGACCTGCTTTGATCAGCTCTATAGGCAAATCAGGAGCAGCATGGGATGCTCTTGAAGGTCTCATGCCCTTTGCCAAGGATTGCTTGAAGTATGGACAGGTGATGGAATTCTGACAACCTACAGCAGTGGTTCTCAGCCTTCCTAATGCTGGAACTCTTTAATAAGGTGACCCCCCCAACCATACAATTATTTTATTGCTACTTCATAACTGTAATTTTGCTACTGTTATGAAGTATCAATATCTGATATGCAGGATATCTGATAGTAACCCCGAAGGCGGTTACAACCCATGGGTTGAAGATTGCTGCTCTACAATGCAATTGGGTAGAGGACACTTGCAAAGACTTCTCTCTGATTACAAAGATAAATGGGGAAACACGCCTCTGTGCCTTCCTCTTCTTTGATTTACCTGCCAACGTGGGGGTGATTCTGTTAGTAGCTGGAACCTAGACCGGATGTTGCTAGCATTGTGAGCGGCACCACTGGAATTCAGAGATGCAATGTAGAAGGATTGAAGATCCTGGGGTCCGTGAGGTCAAGTTGAACTGCTGAATCAACCAGGTAGCTTCCTTCTACCACATAACTTCCTGATTTTACATGGCAAATCCATTCCAGCTTTAAGTCCATTTCCTTCACTCTTCTGTTACACAAGGCTCAAAACTCTGTGGCACATACTTTAATATATTCTAGTTCACTCGAGTCTTCTGTTAGTCCGTGGTAGACACCCAAATGCTCCCGATGTCTCGCCGAGAAAAGTGACTTTTCAGTCTTGTTGGATCTCTTTTTATTTCAATCCCTGAAAATAAATGCATTAAAACTGTATCCTCTGGATGTTCATTACTGAGGATAGCGAACTTCACTGTAGGTGTGAAGAGGGTGGAGAAACTGACCCAGATTTTAACAATATTCTGTTGTCTGTGCTGGTTGCCCAAGATACACTGCACTTAGTCTGTGGTGCTGAATTCAGGAGAAGCACTCTTTCTCCTGAATCACCTCCCTTGATGCCCTCCCAGATGTACACTTCACAAATGGGAGACACACCCATTCCATGCTCTCTGTACCCTGGCAGGGTGTCCTTTGCCTTAGTTAGGGTTATGATTGCTGTGATGAAACACCATGGCCAAAAGCAACTCAGGGATGAAAGGGTTTATTTCACTCACAGTTCCATATAAAAGTTCAACATCAAAAGCAATGAGAGCAGGAATTCAAGCAGGACAGAAACCTGGAGGTAGGGGCTGGCACAGAGGCCAAAGAGGAGTGCTGCTTACTGGCTTGTTCCTTATGCCTTTCTCAGCCTGCTTTCTTATAGAATCCAGGACTACCAGCCCAGGGATGGCACCACACACGAAGGCCTGGGCTATCCCACATCAATTACTAATTAAGAAAATGCTCTACAGGTTTGCATATAGGCCAATCTTATGGTGATATTATGGAGTCAAGGCTTCCTTGTGTCAGATGACTCCAGCCTGTGTCAAGTTGATATAGACCTATCCAGCAAGGCAGTATTTGTTTCTAGTGCTTTATAGAGATATATAACATAGACAATCTCCAATTCATCTCCTTGAAATCTAGTAGCTTTTGGAATCTTCCCTAAGTGTCCAGCCACCACCCAAATCAACTTTAGAACAGTTTTATCATCTCAGAAACCCTGTGCCCAGCAACAATAATTTCCCTTTCCTCTATCTCATCCTCTTCCTTCTATTGTAGGAGACCACCCATCTGTTGTTGGTCTCTGGATTTGTCAAGTCTAGACATTTTGTGGAAATAGAATCACATAGTGTAGCTATTTCTGACAGCTTCTTTCACGTTTGAAGGTTGTTCTCTGTTGCATATCCTTTAGGTTTCCATTTCTTTCTATTCCAGGGTATGGCTGAACAAAGTCCCATCTATCTATGCCTTGCTCATCGGAGGGGAATTTAGATGGTTTCCCTTGTTGCCTGCTCAGTGTTATGTGGAATTGTGTCCCTGAGCTTCCTTCAGTCTCATGTAACTTGTGGAGTTATACTAAGCTCTCTGTTTATTTCTTATAACATTCAGGAATATAAGAGTCTGTTAGCTGACCCCTTAGTTCTTTAAAATGTATTTATGCAACACACATGCACACACACACACACACACATGAATGGAAGAAACCCAGCAATATGTCAGTACAAATAAATCTTGAGATTTCACAAGTTTGAGAAATACACTTGTGAATACATTGCCTTTTCAACAGATGGTAATTATAAATCCAGATTTAAATTGGAAAACGTCCTTGAGGTGTTTCATGGTTATCCTTAGATATTCTGAAGATCATTATGACAGCTGCCAACTTAGTGTTTATGATTTTGAAGTCAAGAGAGGAATACGTTTTTATAATACTTCATTCACTATGACCTTTGTGCCTCCTTAGTTCACCATTGTGAATTCCATGAAGGCAGCAACAAATAGTTTACATTGGCTTAGAAATCTGTGAAGAACTGGTGTGTGTGTGCGTGCTTCTTTTCTTCTGTTTCTCTCCCTCCCATTATTTTTCTCCCTCTCTCCCCATCTTCTCCTCCCTCCTTTTCCCTCCTCTCTTACTTTATTTAGTACTTTTGGGATTTCACATTCCCACAAATGGAAATAGTATCTGTAAAAATTATATTAATTTATTTAAGACATATTGTGCCTGAGTGTCTAGCAGTGAAGCAACTATGAACAAGGATTTAGCTACTATATCTTTCATGAAATATTGATTAAAACGTTTAGGAAATTCTGAAAATTATTTACAATGGTACCAAATGAGGTAAAAATTACTGTCAGTTGAATCATTGTTTATCTGTAGATAGACATTTCTATCATTAGGAAGGAAGCTTGACGGTGAAGGAAGCATGGTATTAGGAACCTGCCCCCTAGCAGAACAGTGGGCACATGATAGTTATACATCATGTGGACTTTTGTTTCTTTTAATGAGTGAATGAAGACATAATAATACAGTGGTATTGGAGGGTTGTGAAGGATACAGATGAACTGGCTGCTCTAAAGGGGACAGTCTTGGTGTGTTGACCTTTTGTGACTGAGGAGAATTAGTAGGCAGAGATCTTTGGGGGAGTGAGTGCTGGAAATGACTTCCTGTGCCCCAGCTCTCAAGATGAGTAACTTGGTATATTAACTGAACAAGGTATAATTACAGAGAAGGATGCAGATACATGCTGACACATCCTTCCCTTTCCCCTCCTGCTCTCCACCCTCCTTTTCTTTATCTGATAAATGACTTTTGGATCAACTATCATTTAAAGAATTTCTTTATGTCATAAATGAAAACATGAAAGGTCTCATTTTATAAATGGGCAAATGTTGAAACTAATATTTCACAAAGAAGATATACAAAATATCAATAAAATCCTGAAACATGTTCCATTTACATGATGGGATGATGCTCAGCAGTGAGAAGTAACTACTGATCTACCACACAGGGTGGAGACTATCAAAACCAGTGCAGATAAAAGTCTGCATATGCTATGGTTTGATTTATATGACATACTAAAACTAGACCAAATAATCTATGGTATTAGAAACTTGGGAAATAGCTGCTTGGTCAGTGGAGAAATTGATTTGAACATGCTAAAAGTACTTGTGTATCATCAAACTGTATTTGGTGTTGGTCACCCAAATATTTATAATTATGAAAAATCTCTTCTCTAAACTCCTAAGATATATGCATCATTTTATGGAATGCTATTTTTTTAAGTTAAAAGCACAAATGCCATTTTCCTAGAATTCTAGTTGAAGTCGAAATCTAAATTGGACAGTTTCCCTTCTCTTTGAGACTCCATGAAATTCTTTTGTTCTTGATTGTTGAAGACTCTGCCCGAGCTCTAGTCATTTGCATCCGTTCACCTTGTGTAACTTTTTGGCTGCACTGTGCTGTATCTAGTCTATATTGCGAGAAGCAGACGTATGTCCAAAAGGAACATATTTTCGTGCGCTCTCCTGCGGAGGTTGCTTGGGCTGATGCAGAAGGTGGGATTGGACATCTGATGGAGGCAGGTGCAGAGAGACATGCCAAGCCAACTTCTTGGAAGAGTGACTTGGCAGGAAATCAGTGGTTTGGGACTCAGAGAACATCATCTGTGGAGCTAAAATGCTCAGATTGCATCTTTCAAGAAAGAAACCCATGGCATTTTCAAGGAGTGAAGTAACTTCAAGAATTTCACTGCCTTGGTGAGGAGCAAGCTAAGCTTTTGAGAAACTGGTGTGATGTGGGTGTGGTGTCTCTCCTATAAATCAGCCGTCCAAATTGCCATTTAGGGATAAGACTCTATCAGACTTTGCTGCATGATTATGAAGCAGATCATTCTTTCTCATTTGCAGTGTGTTTGAAAAACACCATGAAATTTAGCTTTCATTTTCTTGGCCCGGCTCTTTTTTATTATTGTCCCATAATTATCCATCTATACAATAACAAGTAGCCTTTATCAAAATTGAGAAGCTTATAATATTTATAAAAGCATTTCATTGTACATCAGTTAGCATTGTTTGAAGTAGAGAAAACTGTTCAATGTTAATCTGTATTCTGAAATTGCATTGGTGCTACTGGGCATATTCTTTTCATATTCACAAATGCCTTTTTTAGTGAGGTTGAAGGCAATTGAAGAATAAAAACAAGAACTGGGGAGTGGCTTGGTGGGATAATTACTTACTGTGCCAGTATGAGCTCGTGAGTTTGATTCCAGCACTTATATAGAAGGACCAAGATGGTACAACACATGCCTGTAATCCCAGAGCTGAAGAGATGGAGACAGAGGACCCCTGGGGCTCATCAGCGAGCCAGTCTAGCGGAATTGGCTGGGTCCAGGTACAGTGAGAGACCTTGTCTCAAGCAGTAAACTGGAGAACAATTGAGGGAGACACCTGACAGAAACCTCTGACCTACACAACACAAAACACACACACACATACACACACACATGTAAAAATATAACCAAAACAGGAAAACTGCAATATGAGAGCCACATTTTTTTCTAGTAGGGATTATTGCTTTTGGAAATATACTTTAAGGTTTCGGCAAACATCTTTGCAGAAAGTGATTTATTTAAACAATATTACTATGCCAAGGTAAAGATCATGCTGGTAACATAGCAACTGTAGGTACACATTTAATTTTGTGAGAAAGATGGTAAGAAAAATGTTTTGAACGTGAAATGTATGTCTGTTGCCAACTCAATAATGTTGAGTATGTTATACAAAAGAAAACCATTGGTTACAGTGTTGATTTCTTAATCCAATTTAATCTAAATATAATATTTTTAATTCTAGGAATTATTAAAATATCAGACTTGTCATTGTTGCACACATGTAGATTCACATGTATACACACATGTAACATTTAAGAAACAGATCATCTCAAAGAAGGGAAAATTGTGGAAACAGATGACCGCGTTACTTGACTAATGACTTAGTCATACCTAGTTTCATTTGAAAGGAACTAAAGTGATGGCGAAACATGTGGTTTGGCACTTGAATATCAGAAAGCAGAGTTAATATACTTTATTCAGTAAGGTTTTTGAATAGTGTGTTATTTTTCAGGAAACTAAATAGTGTTGGTTGTTGCACAAGACAATGAATTACTGTAAGAGTAAGCCTTTGATTATACTTTGTGAAAAAATACTTTATGAAATTCCATGTATTACTTTCTTTTAAAAATAATATGCTTCAACAGCTACTTATTAAGTTACATTGGCTTAACCCCAAGGTCCCAAACCACAAAACGTTAAATATAGCTTAATTTTGACTTTGCCCAATATAACATCAAGCCTTTACCTTGGGAGCTTAGGTGTGTACTGCTGAGGTCCTGTTGATTTCAAACCAGTCTACTGCTATTGAATATTCTGTGACTGGAACACAGGCAAGAGCTAGGGCACCTTGAGGTTCTAGAAGACATGATAGTTGTTAGTTGACATTTGGATGTTTAATCAGCTGATCTTTTGATCATGATTTTAGTACTGATTTAGATCATGATTTTAGATTCTTAAAATAGAATGCTGAGAGGACGATCAGTTCTTTTCATTTGCCTTGGGCTTTCCTGGAGCTTTTGGCATTCACAGTAGGCCAGTCCAAGGCCAACCTGAGAGATGGGGTATCCTGTGTTGCCAGGAAACTTTTAGTATCTGTTTCCCTTAACAGTGTTTGTGCCATTTCTACTGTTAGCATGCCATAGTTGTTATTATTAATAAATATTGAGATATTATATATCACCACCCAGTGGTTGGTAGACTAGAAAAGATTCCTATTTTCTTCCCTTCTAGGTTGCATTGTTGTTAATGAAGAAGCCACAGGTCTTTACAGAGTTGACCTCTTACTGGTAGTGTTCTCTTGTCATGGCCAGAAGGATTGTTTCATAGTGGGCCAGTGTGGATTTTTACCTGTGACCTTTGGAGCTGGTGGTATTGTTGACCACACAGCTCCTGCACAAAATCTTCTGCATTAGCCCCTCAACCTACACATTTATTTGAGAGTAAATTGTAGTGCAAATTACAAAATACTTTTCAATTAAGGGTAAGAACCTATAACTTGTGGGCCTCATGCATACAAGAATTGCAGCCCAACACATATTTAGATGATGTCATGTCTGCATCACAATGTCTAAAAGTTGGATTCTCCTGTGTGATATAAAGTCCGTGGATAGAAACTTGTTCTCTGATCATTTTTGTGCTTCATTAAAGTGTTGTAGAGTTTCTTTGAGAATATTTTAGGTAGTTGGTTGGTAAATCTTTGATATAATGGTGGATTTGGTGGCATAGATGTTATTCATGCTGATTTTTAACTAAGAGACTAATTTTCTTTCTGAAGGCTTGCCTTTCCTGATGAGATTTAGTGAAAAGTTAGCATTGCTGATGAAACACTTATGTCAGACTTACTTTATGTCTATATTGAAGAATGTTTCCTAATGTGATAGTCTGGGAAAACTTAATATTGGAGACAATTCATCCATTTATTCTGTCTTGTCTAGCAGCTCTTCAATATCACATAGTATCTGGAAGAGCTACTTCCAGAAAGGAGCTACTTTCTTCTGGGAAAGCAGAGAAACTCAGGCTGGAGTTTATATAACTATCTGTAGGGTAAACAGAAAGCACAGATTTCTGTCTGAATTGTCAAATGCACTTTGTATGTGTGCATATGTGTGCATATGTGTGTGTTTAAAATGCAGTTGTTTTATAAGTACATGTTTGTCATTAAAAAATCAAGAAATACAATAAATATAACAGTTATTTTGAATTACAGCAATCCTCACTCTTAGTGGGTTCCATATTTTAAATGTGTTTGTTTGAGAAGCTTTGTCTGTACCCCCCCAGGATGAGTGAATGAATGCTCATGGACTTTGATAGTCACACCAAACCACAAAATTTCAAAGCACACATCTATTTCTTATCAGAGATCAAACCAAGTAGTGACCTGCTTGTCTCTTTGTGCTGTCGAGTGCGTAACAACCATCTTCAGGAAGCCCGTTCAGTGAAAGGCATTTTTTTTCAGGTTTTTGGATTCTGTTGGTGATTGGCCTATTTAAATGGCCCCTGTGGGTGTTTCTCAAGTGCTCTCTAGTGTCCTTAAATGCGAAAATACGCACATTATAGAAGCTCCACCCAGGCTTGACTTACATGATTAGGCATGGCCTTTAAAACAAGCAACCTTTAAATTTGTGAACTTGCCACGGTCAGATACTGATGTGCTGAAACTGATTTGACCCAAGTCTCGAGGAACCAAACCCTGTATTTCCTCCAGGAGCAATGGTCTGGCCTTTGCTCGTGTGGTTTTTGTGGCAATTTATAGGACAAAATTGCGACAAATAAAAAAAATGCCAGCGGTGCATTTCCTTTAAACAAGTTTGCTTATAAGTATTCACATGAGTTTTCAAGGTAAAATAAAGTAGCATCCAAGCTGTTTTTTCTCTTTGTTAGATGGTATCTTTGTGTGGTAATCAATATGCATCAAGGACTATATTTACTGTGGCTGTCCATGATTGATTTTGTCTGTTCCTATTTCTTGTTTCTGTACTCACCCCAGTTTGAGGAATACTGTAGTAAATGATAATCTTTAAGACACTAATTTAAATTCTTAGAAGAAACAGACCCATATCTTGATACCAAGAAGCATATTTTGACATACGTGTATAATATAGCAACAGGCGTTTGTTATGGGACAATCCCTCATCTGTGTAACATTTCATCTTTACACAGCAAAAATACAGGAAAATGATTTGGGGAGAATAAAGGTGCAGAACACACGCTACTCAACTGACACACAGTAGTCAACAGATGGAGCTGTTCCAATTAGCAGGTAATTTAGTCTTCCATTTTAATGTGCCAGGGCCAAGGCTTGCTTTGTAGCAAGGTATAGTTGCTTTTGATAAATGTGAACTTTTTCTTTTGATAAATGTGAGTCTTTTACTCAGACTACTAGAATATTAGTCCAACGAACAGAGCCAGTACAAATGAATACATTACAGCAGGAGCTGTCTTAAATTGGCCTACGTGATATGGACTGGGTAGTCCAGCAATGAATACATGTACACCTGACTGAGAAGCGGGTCGCTGCTCACTCCTACCCGGTTAGAGAAAGCTGGGAGGTTTCCTGGAGAGTCTTCAGTCCATATTAGAAGGCTGAATAAACTGGTTTCTGATGGCAGCAGGGGATGGTGCAACGGAAATGGAATAGATGCATTCTATAGATGTATTCTAATGGAATAGATCCAGCAAGAAACAAAGATGGACAAGCAAAGAGCACTGATTTTCCCTGGGACCCAGTCCTCTTAGTTGGTTTCAGACCCAAACAAGTTAGGGATCACAGCTGATCATCACAGTAATTATAAAATGTTGTATCTCAAAACAAGACTCAGTATGTGAGATGGGTGCTACATAGCCAAGGGGAAGGAGTCAAATTAAGGAGCCAAAGGGAAGAATATTTAAAGTGTAGTCCTAGCACTCAGGAGGTAGAGGGTGGGGGATCTCTCAGTTCAAAGGCAGCCTGGTCTACAGAGTGAGTTGCGGGACAGCAAGGGCTACACAGAGAAACCCTATCTTGAGCTACAATTCCCCAAAAAATAAAAATAAAAAATTTAAAGCATTTATCCTGAGTTGTTGATAATGGAAGATTGGCTCCACTGCTAAGCCTGCCCGGAGGGAGGCTTGTTCTCTCCAGGGTGTGGCTCTTGTTCAGGAGTTTGCAGTAATGGTCAGGTCAGCTTTGGTTAAAATGTGACTGTTTCTTTTATAAGAAGATCTTCGGAATCAGAGGCAGCAAATCTGAGTACTGTAAATTAGGCCCAGACTAGCCATTTGGCAGTCTTATAAACAAATATGGATTTCATTGAAAGAACAGGTACTGATAGCCTTCCAACTTAGGTGCATGCTCATCCAAAGTAGAACTGGTGTCTGAGGATTAATCTTACAAATTATTATTCCTCTTTCTGAAAATATTCTAATTATTACAAAATGATTTCCTGAAACACACAAGGAGTTCTTCATGCAGTACACCACTTTCTTTTCGTATAAACTCAATATTCTGGTTATATACATATAAAATACAAAAGAAAAGAAACTCAGTCATTCCATTGTTGGTCACTGGTACCATTAATCGAAAATGAGAAAAGTGAGCTAACAAGGTGTCCCAGTTCACTGCTAGTCCTGACAGACTGTCATTATTTATTAGTTTGTCATTATTTATTAGACTGTCATTAATTAGTTGCTTTTAGTACTTAAGTATTATCAATTGCTTAAGTTTCTAAAATCCATTAATTTCCTTTTTATTTTTTTGATTGCATGTGTGCATGAGTGTGTGTGTGTGTGTGTGTGTTTACCCCAAGTCCACATGTGGAGGTCAGATGCCCACTTCACATGCCAAGACAAGGTCTCTTTATTGTTTGCCATGGTGTTCGTTAAACTAGCTGTCTTGAGAGCTTCTGGGATTCTCTTGTTCAGCCACACACCTTATTAAGAGCACAGGGATTACAGAGGCAGGTACCACACCTAGGAATTCAGACACACATATTGACATATGTGGGTAATATTCTCTTGAGGACCAGAACTGATAGGATGAATACACATATGAGAAGAGGAGTCGTTAAACTGGTTACACGGTATAATTTAAGAATTCCATCAATGGCTGTCTCACATGGGAGAGGCGAAGAACCTGGTAGGTTTACATTGCAGGAGCTGTCTCCGTGGTCTCAGGTGGAGATGCCGAGGCTGTACTTAACTCGGTGTGCTGCCCTAGGATGAGAAGCCTCTGCATTCCTTTGGAATTTGTTAGAACTGTTTAATCTCAGAGCTGGGAAAATGGCTCAGTAAGTAAGAGCATTTGCTATGAAAGTAAGAGAGCCTGATTTCAAGCCCCCAGTTCCCTTGGGAAAGCCAGGTCTGGCCTAGTGTGCCTTTGGGTAGAGTGTAGGGGAGCAGAGACAGATGGGCCCTAGATGCTCACTGCCTAGTCAGAGTAGCCTAAACAAAGAGATGACTATTTAGTGAGAGTCTGTCTCAGAAGATAATGTAGAGAGTGAGAGGGAAAGGGACAGATATTCCCCTTAGGCTTCTCTGTGTGTGTGTGTGTGTATGTGTGTGTGCACATATACCACATACCCAATTTCTTCATTAAGAATAAGTGTGGAAACTTAGGCCAGAAATCAGAATTTGTACCCAGACAATAGACTAGGAATCCAAACTTGTACGTAGACAAGAGCTCTGAATGATTAATTTACATTTGAAGAACACTCGCTGAGCCAATGTTGACCCCGTGGTGTGTGCAACAGCAGATGGAAAATAGTAAGCTTCATGAGACGTTCATCTGATCTAGAGTGATTTCTTGTTTACAAATGGAACCTCCATACTGTGAAATATGCCTGCCACTATTTTACTTCTGTTGCTGACTCTCATTTAGATTCTCTTTCTAGGACCAGTGACTATGGCCCTGATATATTTCCATAGGGAATATAGAGTTCAACCCTAGGCTTAATAATTACTCATCATGAGTATCCATGATTCATGAAGGTTTGGAATGGGTAACAAGAGTGTGGACATAGTACAGTATCTACATGTATTAAAATCTCCTAATGAAGCTCACTTGATATATTTAGTATATGCTAATAAAGTCTTACAATGGTCATATATGTATTAATGTTATTTAAAATAGTTTCTGAAATAAATGCCTAGGTTATTTTACATTTTAAGGTTTTTTATATTATTTTAATAGAATGTGTAAAGCTTTGTGTTTCCTATGACAGTTTTTGATAGACATTTTCTCACTGCATAAAAGTAGGATTATTAGCCCAGCAGTGGTGGTGCACACCTTTAATGCCATCACTCAGAAGGCAGAAGTGGGCAGCTCTCTATGAGTTAGAGGCCAGCCTGGTCTACAGAGCAAGTTCCAGGACAGCCAAAGCAACACAGAGAAACCTTGTCTTGAAAAGAAATGATCATTAATTTTTTGAAACTGTTAATTTAAGGCACTGTGAGTCATTCTATAAACTTAAGCCCCTCAGAAATACATATAGTATTTATTATCTGATTTAGCAGATTGCTATTGCACATCTAAGTCCTACCTTGACTTTAATTCATACATTCCATTTCTTCACATTTCCTTCAAGTAGTCACCTTCAAATTTGTTTTTATATTTTTGAGGGTGGCAGGAATGGAACATGAGAGGCAGTCCCTCTACCACTGTGGGGTACCCTGGCCCCAGATTTAGGAGAGTATACATCTAAGGTTCATTTTGACTGGCATCTGATTTTTGAGCAGCTCTTCTCAAGCTGTAATTTTCAGACCACTAGTGCCTGCAGCATGTGGAGCGCTGGTTAAAATTGCAGATGTCTGATGCCCAGCCCAGCCCTTCTGAATCAGACTCTGGAGTTTGGAACATTGAAATGTCTCTGAGGTTGGAACCTAAATTCTTTGGCATGCTAGCATTTGTGACCTACTTTGGGAGTTAATTATATTAGTCTTATAGTCATATTTCAGTTATTTATTATGGGAGTAAGTGGATCTTGGGATATTGGCAGGGGGCAGTTTTTCAAATGCATGTCTTTCCTAGGATCTTTCATGCTGGAATATAATTTAAATAACAGAGTAATTGAATTGGAAGCTATTTTTGCGATTACCTAGTCAAATCCTCATGATTTTTTTTTCAGATCATGAAATAGCCAAAAGGGGTTTAAATGACTTTGAAAGTCATATTTTTGTAGAAAAGCTGTGTCCAGAACCCAATTCGTCAGTTGACTACCCTAAGGCTCTTGCACCCCTCTCCAAATACACACGTTGAGACACAGTCTCACCGTGTAGCCCTGGCTTGTCTGGAACCCTCTATGTAGATCAAGCTGATGTGCTACTCAGAGAGATCCACCTGCCTCTGCCTCCTGAGTGCTGGGCTAATTTATGTGCCACCACACCTGGCTTCTAAAACAGGGCAATTAGATATGCTTATTTCAAGATACCAGGAAATGTTGATTATCTAATCACAATGGGCCTTGATTTCTTGTTGAATTGGCTATATTAATACAATTTTTATATATGGGACTTTAATAATCTAAATGAAGGCCTATTTTAGAGACTGTTTTGTTTTTTATGTGCTTAAAAACTAAGAGTTCAGGAAAATAGCTTTTCAGAAAAAAACACATTCATTCTCCATGTGAAAGGGGTCATACTTTTCTTTAAGTGTCTTATATCCTAAATGTTATCAATATTAAATACTTATGAAAACCATTTTACTAAAACTTTTTTGTACTTTCTGAAATGAATATAAGCAAAGCCTGCTACAGCCCTGTCCTAAGTCAGTTCCCTTCACACCCCTCTTCCATGCCTTCGCTTCTCATGGCGCTCTGGAGCTGTGCAGTCATGGTGGGTGCCAGCGGACCCCAGCAAGTGTAATTCATTCGAACATTTAGCTACAAGACTGACTTTTAAAGGTCATAATTCACTAAAAGATACCACACAACTTGCTTTTTAACTTTATTTCCTTCCAGCAAATTAAAAGCGATTTTCTGTGCTTTAACGTGTTGGGGATTTACTTTTCTTTATGTTTATTTCCTTTATAATCTTAGGTGAGAGCAGATATGGGGTTTGTTTGTGCCACAGAAGCAGGAGGTTCTCTTTCATGGGTCAACTCTCCCCCTCCCATGCTTATGCCTCATTCTGCTGACCTGAATCTGAATGTAGAGTCTAGTTGGTTGCTACCCCTACGTCTACCACCACCACCTCCTCTCTCTCCCTCCACCCCACCACCTCCTCCTCTTTTTCCCTTCCTCTCTTCCCTGTCTTATGGTGTTTTCTAGCTGTAAGCTGCAGGTTGGTTCCCTTGGCACATCTCACTATGTGTGAGCTACTGTGGTAGAGTCCTGACTGATGTTCCTTAGAACCTCATTTGGCATGGGATAGAGAAGGGCTTCGTAGTTCCTACCATAGCTAGAAGCGCTGTTGTGGCTGCGTTTCCCAGCAGCAGAGGCTTGGCAAGAGCATCTGACAAAGAACGTGAGAACACAGCAGTACTTCTCAGTCTCTGCTGTCACCAAATAAGTTCTTCATCTATTTTCAGTTCTGTTAGAATGGGAAATGGTGGTAACAAACAGGGAGTGGCGGGTGTGAGAGTAGAGGGGGAAAATACAACCAACCTCTCAAGAGCTCTTGGAGTTGCCTCTGTTAACACCTCGTCACCAGTCAGGATTCCAACCCACAGGTCTCACACAGGACACAAATGTACTGTTTTCAGCCTTTGCATTGTGGTGCTTTGTGACAGCAGCAGTCTGTTTTCAGCCACCTAAATCAATGTTTAGGAAGAATCAAATGAGAAGCAAGTACATTGGACAACTGATTCAGTGTTGTGTTTCATATGCCTCTCTTTGTGCTTTACAAAGAGGGAAGAGGCCTGCTTGACAAACATTGGCTCCTTCCCGTGACTAGTGAGGTTGTGGTTTGTAGTTGGGTGTAAGCTTTCTTAATATAGGTGAAGCCTTCTTTGACATAGAATCAAGTACTCAGTAACATCTTATGTATTTTACAATTATTGACATATGTACATTAAGAAGTAAAAAAAACAAACAGTATTTGTTGTTATAGACTCATATTTTACTACCAATTATAAACTGATAATTTGTATCATCAGCTTTTCAGGAACACTTATATATCTTTGAAATATCAGATAATGCTAAATATTGTTAGGATATTTAATCTTTTTTTTCTTTTTTTTCTTCTTTTTTTATTCAGAGGGTTATGGAGGGGGAGGGAGAAGGGGGAGAGAGAGAGATGGAGAGAAGGGGAGGGGAGGGGAGAAAAGGAGAGGAGAAAGAGACAGAAAAGGAGGGAAGCAGAGCTGCCTGAGAGGAAGACGGAAAAGAGAGTCGATATTTAATCTTATAATTTATACATTTTTAGAAAATTAGCATTCTCCTTTCAGGTGAACTAGTTATGTCTGGTTTTTAGCTTGAAATACCAGCTATATATTCAATTAATAAATAACTGTAGATGAAAGTTTCCTACCCTGTCCTACAGCCATTCAATCCCAAATAAACATACAGAGGCTTGAATTAATTATAAACTGTTCGGCCTATTGTTCAGGCTTATTAGTAACTAGCTCTTACAACTTAAGTTAACCACCCATAATTCTTATCTACGTTTAGCTATGTGGCTTGATACCATTCTTACTAAGGCATTCTTATCTTGCTTCTCCATCTGGCTTGTGATTGTGTCTCTGTCTTTCCTTTTCCCAGAATTCTCCTAGTCTGGTCACCCCACCTATACTTCCTGCCTGGCTATTGGCCATTTGGCATTAAGCCAGTACAAGTGACAAATATTTACAGAGTACAAGAGAATTATCCCTCAGCAAATAACTACCCTACCAAGGAAAAGAACGTGAAGTTTACATGCAGTCACGTAAGACAATGAAAATCAAATGGGGGAACTATCTGGTATAAGGAATAGAACCCCAGAAAAGGCCAAGGGATCACAGAAGAGGGGAGCAGAAGAGGAGGATGAATTAGAATAAAGGAAAATGAACATGTGTGTACAAACTGCCATAATGAAACCCATGTTAACTTGAATAATTAAGGAAAAAAGAAAAAGAAAAAAAAAGGAAGAGAAGGTAATTGATATCTAAGAACAAGTCTATCCCATGGGATTCTTGTTTCAAGCTGGGACTGCTGAGTGATAATGCTTTTATACACTGTAAAGATTTGTCACTCTTACCCTTCCTCTGGGAAGAGGAAAGGTAGAGAGTCAGTTACTAGCCAGATGCAGAAGAAGCAAGATGAGAATGCCTCATTGAGAAAGGTATCAAGCTACATTGCTAAACATAGATAGGAATTATGTATGGGTCAATTTAAGTTGTAAGAGCTAGTTAATAATAAGCCTGAGATAATAGGCCAAACAGTTTGTATCAATATAAGCCTCTGTGTGTTTATTTGGGACTGAATGGCTGTGGTACTGGGTGGGACAGAATCTTCTGTCTACACTGGTACTTCAAGGAGGATACAGAGTTGCCTCTGCGTTGTCTTGCAGGTGATGTTAGTTACATAAAATAAAGTGTTTATAAGGGGAAATCAAGTCAGTTTGTTAAGAGAAGAAAATTTTGTGTTACCACCATCTGGATGAGCCTCCCACTTCCTGGTCTCACATAGCAAACAGTGTGACAAGGCAGAGATCTTAGAGATCCCAATACACTGTTATCGTAACTGACTTCACAGGACTTTTAAAACGTAATATCCTTTCTCATTGTTAGTGTGTGAATAATGTGGTTGAGTGAAAACAGGCCAAGCTGGGTTCAGTGTAACTGTGTGGGAAAGGTCTGGTGGTGGAGATAAGGGAAGCTGAGCAGTATCCTTCAATAACTCTCCATGGACTTTCATTTCCAATGGCTTATATTTTGATGAGAATCAGCTGGAGGTTGTGCTCTCTAATTAAGAAACTAAAATGGTGATCTCTTGTGTCACCAATCACTAGAATCTTTTGTTTTAGCAATTAATTGCATCGTGGGTTGAGATGGTATCTTTTTTTATTTTTTTAAATCCTGTTCCCTCCCTTTGTAAAAGGAATTTTGCAAATATACTTTCAGTCTCATAAATTTGAAAAGGAATTTCAAAATTTTTAGATGCTGAAAAAGTAAAAGACAGCATCCCAATATTTACTTTTTAACTCTCCCTCCCTCTCCTCCCCCTTTCTGTGTGTGTGTGTGTGTGTGTGTCTAGAGTGGATGGGTGGGTGCCAGTGCACACATGTGTGCCAGGAGCCCAGGAAAATGTCAGCTCTCTTGTTATAGGCATTGTGAGCTACCCAACATGGGTGCTGGTCCTCTAGAAGACAAGCAAGAATTCCTAACTGTGGAGCCATCTTTTCAGTCTCTCCAGGCCCAAGGGCAGCATTTGGAAACATCACTTTTGGATGAAACACCAGTTGACCAGATAAAAACCGGTCACTGCATCAGATTTATATCTGTGCTCAGGTGACATTATCCTTTATTTCTTAGTGTCTAGGCACAAGTAACTGCAATACAAGGTAATGAGTTCCACAGAAATATACAAGAAAGGCTGAGAAATCAAACGAGTCCTAAGCACCTGTCTCTCTGGCATGAAGGAAGCTTTTTTACTGCTATGACCCAGGAGATATGCCCTCTAGTATCTGCTTCCCAATCTGAGAGTGTCCATAAGCCAAACTTCTTTAAGTGGAGATCTGCTTTGGGGTCACAGACAGCCTTCAAAGCAATGCTATGTGCTATGTACTTTCTATCCAGACACATTGCCATCTTCTGTATGGATTAGGGGATGCCACTGAAATGTCTCTTGGAATTCAGGAGCTCGTTAGAAGTTTTCATCATAAAATAATTTCTGTCCATTGTACTGCTAAAACAGGAACCAGATAATGTGTTTGCTTGCACATTGTGGTAACTGAAGATAGAACACAGGGACATAGTTAATCCTGTGCTGTGTCTTCGTGTAGCTTTAGTGAGCTAAAATGCTGCTGTTGTACCCTAGTTCCAATGACAGCCTTACCCTCCATCTATACATTGTCTACACACCTTTCCATGGTCTAGCCTAGGCATTCAGATCCTGCCTCTGCCTTCAGTACTCTAGTAGTTTATTACTGTGTACAATTTGGCACACATGTTATTTTGTTTCAGCTGCAGTCATATTGCGTTCAGAAAAATGCTTCATGGAATGCCCTGATAACCTTCATGGCTCCACTTTCCTGCTTTAACAGAACAAAAAAGTGACACTAATATATCCAATTAAAGCAGGAATTTCCCCATGACAAGAGGTTTTGTAAAATATCTGACAGAGAATTTCTGAGGAGAGATTAGTAATTTTTGATAGAACTTTGCAAACCGTCTTTTAGACTGCCTTTCACCATATATCAAATTGAGTGCAAAATAATATTTGTTTGGTGACTGGCTTTTATTATTGTGACCTATAAAATAGCATTTTACACTTCTTGTATAATTTATAGTTCATCAAATACATTCATAGACATTCTCTCATCTGAAACTCCCTGTCCTCCACACCCACCATGCACTCTATAACTGGGTGAGGAAACTATCTAATCTAGTACATTAGAGCTGGGTGTCCGGTATGGCTGTGAGGACTCCGCCTCGTGAGGGACGCATGTGGCCCTGGTGATGACTGTATCTATCCTAGGAGGTCCTCTGACTCAGTCCTGGATATTGGGCAGCATGTGAACTGAGTGATGTAGTTGGAAGAGTTGACCAGATGTGAAGGGATAGCAGGCTTTTTAGTATCAATGATCATGTTATGAATATTCCTTCCAAAGTGCTGTTAAGGTACCTATGTGAGAATTAAAACAAAATGAAATCTTTGTTTAGTACTAGATTAAGTATAACAAACACTATTTTTTTTAAAAAAAAGTGTTAATGTTTAAAAATAGCTTGAGAAACATGGCAAACATTTTCTGTTTTGTTGTATGGACTGAGATGGCAAATACAGACTTCTTTGGAAAAGGAGTAATTTCTAAAATATTTTAGTATATAAGTAGCATTAATGGTGAATTAAAATGATTGTTTAAGTGGAATCCCTCAGGAGCATATATAATCTTATGTATGGCATCTCAAAAATACCTAGGTTATAATTTGCAAGTTTCTGTCAGGATCATGAGAATTGTTAGTAATTAGAATGTCACCCACAGTCTAGACCTTCAAAATGTTATACACATTGGGTTTTCCTCTTAGATGTCTTAAGTATATCCTGTGCAAATGAAACCAGGGAACAAGGACAAGAGTATGAGTTAAATAATGTTAAGGTTTGACAACTCATGGCCTCTGGGCTTCCAAAAATGTTTTTGGGTGCATGGTTGTGTA
This sequence comes from Ellobius talpinus, assembly GCA_001685095.1. Taxonomy (NCBI): domain Eukaryota; kingdom Metazoa; phylum Chordata; class Mammalia; order Rodentia; family Cricetidae; genus Ellobius; species Ellobius talpinus. The sequence goes on along the minus strand of LOJH01019107.1, from coordinate 2,848 downwards.
AATAAATATGTTACTGCATAAAAAGGGCCTCAGTGCTCAATTATCAGTGCTGATGATTTTTCCACTGTTAAGTATGCATGGACAAGTTTTTTTTTTCTTTGTGAAAATACAGGCAGTTTTAAATAGTCCCTCTAGTTTGGGTCACCACTGAAGGAGGAAAATCAATATAGTGTGGTGGGAAGATGTGTATCAGAACCCACCTACAATAGCTAAGAATATTCTAGACCTGAAAATACATGCTGTTTTATGGGCCCCTGTCTCTGTAGCTCTTTGTAGCATCTTTCCAATCCCCACCACTGTAGTTAAACAGTACAGCTCATCTAGTTTGGTTCTCACAGGCTCCGTTCTTTGCATACTGCAGCCTCTTCTTTAGGGGCCAGAGCCCTATTTTGAGTTTCTCCTCTTCTCTTTCTTGTTAATACTTTTTACTTTTCTTCCAGGATGTTTGCTTCTATTTGTGTTAATGTTTTCTCCCTCCATCCCCAAATATTAGTCACCTACTTTAATCCAGGCTTTGTTCTATACCCTCGGTTATAAGATTATGATAAACAGTAAATGTGGCAAAGTCTGTGTTCACTTGGGACTTGGTGTTCCAAAGTCTAACAGTCATCTCTGCTGGGGAAAAGGGCTGAAGAGCCAATGGGGCTAATTTAGGTCTGCTGGGGGTACTGCCAGTGAGTCGAGAGCCCTGTTAGCTGGGCTAGGCAGAACAGTGGGAAGAGAATGAAACCCAGAAAGCCAATCCTTACAGGGCATATGGGCCATTTCCAGAGTTTAGGCTTGAGGAATTTTTCTACATGCTACTTTGAGGTTCTATGGGATTTTTCTAACCATTTTCTAACCTTTTTTCTTTCTCCTTTTCTTCTTTCTTTCTTCTTTCTTTTTTCCTTCTTTCTTTCTTTTTTTTCTCTTCCATCCATCCTTCCTTCTTTCCTTCCTTCCTCCTTTCCTTCCTTTCTTTTTCTTTTGGCCTTAAATGCATTTCCAAACTTGCCTTGTTAATTTTTCATCAGATTTAATTTCTGTGTGTGAGAAGATAAATCTGAAATGGAGCATATATGTGGTTTTGGTTATATTTCTGAAAAACAGTCTTGAATTTCTCCACTAAATGTTATTAAGTACCACCAGAACCTCAGGGGAATACTGTGGAGACAACTTTCCCTACCTTTCAGTTAGCCCTACCAAATCCATCCTCATGCTGGGGTTTCAGGTATGTATCGCTCTTCCCAACTTGATTTTCTATTTCTCTGAATGAAGACATGAATTTCTTAGTCGCTCAACTTCAAGATTTGGGAGTAATCATAGGCTATACTTTTATTCTCATTTTTGTTTCTTTTTTTTCATTCAAATAATGTATGGGTGATCTAGTTTGAGCCAAGCACTGTGTGGGCTTGTGAAATACACAGTGAGCAAAACAGACTGAAAGCAACTCCTGGTAGTGAGAGATGAGACTAGAGAGGGACCAAGACAACCCACAAACAATGAACATGATGAACACCTTGACTATGTGGAATGCTCAAAGCCAACAGTGGCGCGGGGATAGAGACACTGGCTGCTGAGTGCAAGAGCAGGTGGGTAGCTAGACTGTGCTGACTTGAGAGGGCACACTCAAGAACTTCAAGCTGGAGCACATGGGGAATTCTGGAGAGGAAAGATTCCATGTAAAGAACTAATAGTATGACCTTAAAGAGAGATCGTGCCCACCTGTAGTGTTCTGGGATTGACAGGGAGTCTTTGAGGTTGGAGTGGAGCCCCTAGGGCAGAGTAAGAAAATAGGGCCTGTGACAAGAGAGAGTCAGGAGAGTAGAAGGGCCAAGATCAAAGAAGGAATTAGAGTAACTGTGGTTATCTGAGAAGAGATATGTTGCCTCTAATACCCTTTTCTGTGCCTCTAGGCACTAGTTCTTCCATCTTTTGAAAATTGCCACAATTTTCTAAAACTTCTATATATGTGCTCATTAATTTTGCATGTCAGCTTGATTGGATTGACAATTGCCCAGGAGATTAGTGAAGAACACCCTCAGTAATCTGTGTGGACAGTTCAAATAGCAGTTGGATCGTGAGGGTTTTAACTTAATGAATATTTTAATCCATTGGTAATTTGGACGTCTGACTAGACCACTGGCAGATGGCATAACTGTGGCAGGTGGGGTGTCCTGGGAGGGAGAAGGTGGCAGGGCATGTCCTTGGAGCTGTATCTTGATTTACCCCATCCCTGTTGCTTCTTCTCTTCTGTGAGCAAAGAGTCTCTTTTACCACATACTCCCACCACCATGATGGTTCTCCAAAGCACAAAAGGACAGCAATTATGGACTGAATCCTCTAAAACTATTAGTCAAGACAAATATCTCCCCTTTAAGTTATTCTTGTGGACATTTGATTGCAACACACAGGTGTAACTATGACATCTATGGCATATACCTTCATTTCTATAGTTCACTCATAGAGTTGTTCATCACAAAGCTGAATACAAAATTTGTGCCACTGCTTCAGGTTTAGCATTATTCATGATAGCCAGAACCTGGCAACAACCTAGATGCCCCTCAACTGAAGAATGGATGAAGAAAGTGGGTACATTTACATATTGGAGTATTACTCAGCTATAAAAAACAATGACATTAAGCAAATGAATGGAACTAGACAAAATCATTCTGAGTAAGGTAACTCAGACCCAGAAAGATAAACATGGTTTATACTCACTCATAAGTGGATATTAGGTATAAAGTAAAGGATAACTAGGCAGGAATCCACAGCCCCAGAACAGCTAGGTCACAAGGAGGGCCCACAGAGGGATGCATGCATTGCCCTGGGAAATAGAAGAGATATCCTGGGTAAACTAGGAGTGGGG
>LOJH01019106.1:14491-24926 GCA_001685095.1 Ellobius talpinus | reverse complement strand
TGTGTGTGTGTGTGTGTGTGTGTGTGTGTGTGTGTGTGTGTGTGTGTTTATGTTCACATAAACATGTGGAGGCCAGCCCTGGATATCATTTCTCAGATACTATCAATCTCTCTTTTTAAGACAATGTCTCTAACTGGCCTGGAAATCATCAATTAGATGAGGCAAGCTAGCTGGAGAGCCCCAGGAATCCACCCATCTCTGTCTCCCCCACATGGGGATTCCAAGCATGTGCCAATGTGACCGGCATTTTTACACAGGCTCTGGACATTGCATTCACATCTTCATGTGTCCACTTCACCCTCTGAGTTAGCTCCTCGACCACTGACTTAATGTTTGATGGGCAACTTGTCACAAGAGGGTCAGGGATGCCAACTGAGTCCTCCCTCAGCCAACTAAGAGACCTTTCTCCCCTGTGTTGCAGCTCTCTATGGTTGGGGTAGCCCTGGCCTACTATGCGGCCTCTGGTCACCTCACTACCCTTGCCGAGAATATCACTGACCAGTTCCACAAAGGACTTCATCAGATGTTCGTGGACCTAAGTCTGATGGTGTCATGGAATCAGGTATGATAGGGGACTCAAGGCTACCCAAAAGAAGCCACAACTGATGTTGCTCAATGACATCTGTCACACAAGGGCTAGAAGGTTCAGTGTGATGGATTTGTTCTCTTGAAGGATAATGCTGTGAGCTCACAGATGGTGGCACTTGAAGCATTGAGGGATTTGGAGAATTTCACGTGTGCCCACTAGCTGGGCATCCATGCATGCTATATAGAGCAGAACTCAAGAGCCAGGGATGCCAATGGACTTGCAGCAGCATGGGGAGGCAGGTGTCAGTCAGCATAGTCTACAGTAAGGAGGCTGGCACTGACATGCTTAGACATCATGCCTGTCTTCCCTTCCATCTGGCCATGGTCTTAGATACAGGGATTTTTTAATAAGTCAGAAGCCTAAGACTCAGAGAAAGACTTGAGGTCATGAAAAAGAGAAACATCACCTCTAAGTCCTTCTATCTCTGTTCTCTAGGCTTCTGACTGTAGAATGGGACCTCTACCAAGAGGACCAGGTGGAATATCCAGGATGGGTCTCATAAGCCCCTGGGAGGAGACCAGGGAATCCTATCATAAGCAGCTGGGCTCCCTGGAGGTCCACTGCCTCATGCCACAGAGGATATATGCATACTCAGTCTGTATTCCCATCTGCTGTAGCCACAGCTAACACCTCTACCTACCCATGGATTCTGTTTTTTCTTCTGATAATTTTTTATTACTTTATAAATCAAAATTTCCACTTCCTCCCCTCCTCCCACTTCCCTCTTGCTCCCCCACTCACCCTCCCCTCTCCCCCTCCAGTCCTAAGAGAGGGCAGGGTACACTGCCCTGTACCCACAGATTCTCTAAGTCTCTTTTCTACCTGCCTTGAGAGCTGTCAGTGCCCCAGGGTTATCCTGTACCTAGAGTACCTTCATACCCTGGACAAGATGCTCCCAGAACAAACTGAAAAGAGGGGGGGACTGGTCCCCTCTAACCTCAATGTTCCTTGTTCCACCTTCTCTCCATAACTTCCCTCTGGCTCTTCTTTTATGTATCCTTTCTTTTCTGCTGAGTTAGAGAGCCTTAGAGGGCACAAGGATGGTGGTTGTCCTCCACCACAGCTCTAGTCGTTCTTTCCTGGATAAGTGGTACCTCTGTTGTCTCTGTCTCCCCAGAGGGCATATCAACCTCCACCCACCTTCTTTTCTCTATTTTCTCACCATCTACACTCTGGGCAAACTGTGGAGCAGAAACACAGAGTGTTCCCGAGACAATTGCTACAGCTAGGGAAACTGAGACCCAGATGGTGTCAGGACCTTCCTATAAAACCAGAGTGACCCAGCTGTGGAAGCACCGAAGACTCATCAGCCTGGGGGCGGTGTCTTGAAGGATCCCAAGCAGAGGACAATCTGGGTTTCTTCCTGGAGGACAAGAATCATCCTCCTTTAGCAATTGTCACTAGACTGTGACTTTATGAGTTAGTCCTTGGCCCTCCTAGGCTAAAAAGAGAGCCCTTGCATGAGAAAAACCCCGAAGCTGTACTTCCTACTCCGGAGTGTTGAGCTCCACGGGCGCTTGTGAGTCCCAATGTTAGGCAGAAACGAGATAGCCGTCATCTTCGCATCAGAGCGACTGGCACTTCCTTCCTGAGCCTGCCTCCTCCCATTCCTGCTCACCACCCCCGTGGTGCTGGGAAACATGTGCTTTGTGCACATTGCTGATCCCAGCGAGGACTCGCTGCACGGAGGCCACCATAGGCCATTTCTGTGCCTAATATCAGGAGCAGGATTCCAGACACTTCTGCACCTTGAAATATAATTGCAACAACTTGTAGTAGTCTGGTATGCCAGTCACAAAAGTCAGGAAAATCATCTTTTTATCCACACAGGCAGTAAGCTCTGCTCCTTTCTGTCCTAAAACAGAAAGTCTTAAGACCCGTTATCCTAATACCTCATGGATCTCCCAGCATGTAGAACACCAGGACGCTGCACTCCAGGTCCTCCCAGCTGTGGGTAATGAACACCTTGGGTGATTCCAAGGGCCTTCTATTTGTTTTATTCTTTGCCTCTGTTATTTTGAGGAATATGAGCAGTTAAAGAAGATCTGGGTCAGTCATAGCCACCCCAGGACCTTCTTGCAAGCATTTAGCATCTACCAAGATGTGTGTGTTACATTATGACTTGGTTGTCTCATACACCAAGAGGCCCGAAGCTCTAAAAAGGAAGTTTATCAGCTTGTTCAGTACTATTCCCCAGACAGATGATGACTCTCAGTTCCACTGTTGGCCTCACTATCTCATCGTTGCTAGGCCTTCTGGTCTACCTTTCCAGTGTTTCTGTATTCATCTCCACATTTTCTACCAGGGCAGGGGTTCAGCTCACTTTCTGTCTGTTCTGCCCCACAACCACAGCTATGCGTCAGCTTGGATTCCAACTCCATCCTAGCGAAAGTTCCTTTCCTGAGACACTTTGTAGGATGTTCTTCTCACTGGGATGTAGTGAGGAGAAGCAGGAGTCTGTCAGGACATTATCAGTGAGCACTGGGCCCCCAAAATGGGTTCCCCTTTCACAGCCTCTTTCCTCCAGCATGCTATCTTTCCAGTCGTGTTTACTGTTGCCAGAATCTTGCCTGGAATGATTCCCTCTTCTTTGGGGATTCTATTATAGCCTGGTGTCAATTTCCGGGCCTTCCCTTAGCTCTTGAGTAAGAGCTGACCTGGGAAAGCCTCATCCTGCCCCACACTTGCATCGGCCGTCTGCCCCTGCATCATCTGTGCCATCGCTAGAAAGTTATTCGTTTTCACCAGCCAGTGCCTGGGGTACAGCTCAAGCTGGTCAGAGCTGAGTGCTTCTAATGCTCCTCTCCACAGGGCTTAGCTTGACAAACTGGAAAGGAGTTTAGATATTTGGTATGCAAATATTTCCATTTCACTCTGAATATAATATTATTTTACAGACATTGATCTAAAAATGCTAAGTAAATTTCTCGGCTTACTATCACATGTTAAATTGCAGCTACCAGGAGATTTGCAGAAATATGTAGCCCGCAGCTCACATTGTGTTCCACCTACCCAGTGGGGGTTACAATGTCAACCAACTCCATTTTTTCCCCAAGCACAGAGTGTCTCACAGCCTTGAAGGGACCACAGGTGTGCCAAGCGTATTTCACATAACCATCCATGCATCGGGTGACATACTATCTAGTGAAACAGGTAATGGTGTCCCATCTACACCACAAATGGCACCACCCATACCCCAAGAGGGTGAGCAACACACTGAAGCAGTGGAAATGGCTTCTGGTCCTGTAGCCAGTTACCTGAGACGGGAACTGTGATGTAAGGATGGGAGGCCTTCAGAGCACGCTGTCACCATCTGGTCCAGGTGGCCTTTTGCAGCTGCACTTATGGCCTTAGCCTCAGCTTTTCTTTAACCCTATGAGTAAGCGCCCTCAAATTTTAAATATGGTAGGACCATGGTACAACACTTAAGAGGTTTTCGAGGACGAGAGAGAGGAAGACTGTACATACATATCCCTCTTGGCACATGATAGACATCCTATAAATAAATATGATAATGAAAACAGTTAAAGAGGCTTTCTGGTGTCCTTTCAATCAGATATAGGCAAGAAAGGGGTCCATGGAGAGGTCATAGCTGTCTCTCCAGTGTCATGGCTCCTGACTCCTGAGAGCATAGAGAATGAAGTGTGGTTGGCTCAAATTGAGATGTACTTGTTGAATTTTATAAATTTAACATGCAAACGTCTCCATTTGTGCAGGATGCAAGTATTATTTTACATGCGTTGGTCTAAATAAAATGCAAAGTCAATCTCTGCGTTCATTTCCACCTGTTAAACTGCAGCTACCAATAAAAGGTGCAGTTTTGCCCACGCCCCACATTGTAGCTCTCCTAGCCAGTACCAGCTGTGGTGTCAGTCATCCCTGTTTTTTCCCCAACACAGCTGTGTCCTGCTGATTAGAAGGGGCCACAGGTGTGCCAGCCCCTCACAACTTCCCTGGGCCTCTGTTGTCACAGGTGGCTGTTGGTCATTTCCCAAACAACCTGAAAGCCTTGATCCTTTGCCCACATGGAGTTCTAGCACATGGTATCCATTTCTTTCTCTTGGGGAGAGAGAGATACATGTGCCAAAAGGCCTTTTGCAGCAAGCTTTCAGCAGGTGCACAGCTTTTGAGTGACCCAGAGGTTATGGGTACCTGTGCTGCATCTGGACTCTGAGCATGCCCCTGGGTCACCCTGCTGTGTGTCTTTTGTCCCATCACTGTGTTTGTTTGAGCCATAGAGTTCAAAGCTATAATGTGGGAACCGACCTAGCTATCACAGGATTCAATTTTCAGCATCTTCAAGGCAAGCATTGGTAAAATGTTGCATGATGAGGGAGACCCACCCTATCACTGCTGCGACAGCCATTTCCTTACTGAGTACTCAGAGGGGAAACAGCCAGACCGGCTCCGCTGTCTCTACCAGCCTGGCTTCCTGAACATGCCTTACAGTGTGTCCTGACTCCTGCTTCTGACTTGTGCTCCTCTGCAAACACTGACGCTTGGTGTCCCTGGGAGACCTGTGGTCTAAACAACTCCTTAAATGGACTTGTGCTTCAGCACAGCTCACAGGTGTGTGGCCGTGTCTACACTTCCTTATTGCCCTTGGCAGGACACACTGACCTGCTGTGTTCTTCCCTTAGAGAGTAAGATGGCTCCGGGGAAGCCTGCTGTTCCTCTGGATGTTGAAATGTGCTCACCTCCTCGGCCTCCTAAGCAGCAGGGCAGCCTTCTCCACAGTGACGCGTTTGTCTCTCTCCAGAGCCCTGGCACCCACCGTAAGAATTCTCTCCCCTTCTCCAGCGATTTCCTTAGTCAGCCAGCACATTGGTTCACCCTAGTCAGAGAATAGCAAACTTCTCACAGGGTGGCATACTATCCAGGATTCTAGCCGCCTGATCCATTACGGTGGGGTTTAGATAAGGGGTATCAGTATTATTAGTTGCATTTGTGACAGCAATAGTCAAGATTTATTAAACAATGGCTTTGTGTTACGCCTTTCCACAGAGTATTATGGTTATTTCCTGTGGTTATTGCCACCGACAGATCTCTCTCTAAGTGTCAGGAGTGCTGTGGAGAGCCTCTTATGTGTGAACACGCTTAACAAGCACAATGGGCCGCAGGCAGGAAAGGTGGTTTTCTCAGATGATGGAACGAGACATTGAGAGAGGGGATGGCACTTGCCTTGGGACTGTAACTTTCAGGTGCTTTGACAGCCGCATGCTGCTTCTACATGCGCTTGTCACCCAAGTCCTGCACACAGAGACTTCTTCACTCACACACTAGAACCTACTTTGTATTATTGACCTCACGTGAGGAACCACACAGCATCAGTAGAACACAGAAGGAAACCCCACTCAGGACGAAAGAGCATCCTGGGTATATAGGGCTCAGCCCTTTGCATGAATGGTTGGCAATGCCAGAACAGGGAAAGTCTACATCCAGAGATGGCCAAAAGTTCTAACTGGAGAGTGAAGGCCCAAACCAGGCCCAGAGTGTAGTTTAGGCCCTGATGATGCTCCTGGTTGCTGGTCCTGAGTAGGTCCCGGTGAGGAAGAGCTCACTCCAGCCCCACAGGCCAAGTGCAGCACGTGTTCACACCTCTGCCACAGACAGCATTGCTATCAAATCCGAGAGAGCCACTTGGCTAGGTGGCTACTGTGAGGATGTTCTGGCTCTCAGGGCCCAGGGCTCACACAGACCCACAAGGACCCAAGCAAGAATCTCCTGCTACAGAAAGTATAGACCCCACACTTTGCTGGACCTGTGTTTGGAGGAGCAGGTCAGCAAATGATAGCCAAAAGAATATACCTCCGAGTCTAAGACAGCTACATTTCAACCCAGGCTACCCCTACCCAACTCACAGATGTCAACAGAGGCCAGCGAATAAACCTGCCAGGAAACACATGGCTGATGTATGCCAAAGAAGGTTGCTTGCCTTAGAAATTATATGGATCTATGTGATCCCTACCTAGCAGTAAACTGTTATTTACACCATTTAGCACTATATAAAAGTGCTTTTATGTTAAGATTAGCCCAAGATATAATGAACAATGTCATTTATGATATTTTCAGTGGCACTACCATTTTAAGGGCAACAACTCCCTCTACCCACTGGGCAAAATTGCCATCCCTTTTTTATTCTGTTTCAAGACAAGTTCTTCTGTAACTCAGCCTGGGCTTAAACCCACTATATTGCCAATGATAACCTTGAATTCCAGATGCTCCTGCCTCCAGCTCAGAGCACGGAGATGGCAGGCATGTCCCACCATGCTCAGCCTAGGCTATGCTTTCTTCCTCCTCAGTCCCACAAAGATGTGTGCCAAACCACTTCAGAGTTCAGGATATTCAATGACTGCCAGGCAAGAGGCAAGGAATTCTAAATTCGGGGCCAGGGAAACAAATAGAGGCCAGTGATTCCCCAGACAGATAGCACGATGGTGGTCTGTCGTCCAGACATCACACCTGAGAAAGTGTGTCAGCCCTGGGGTTGGCTTTAGCAGACACAGCGTGAAACAAACTGGGCAGCCAACACTACAAGACCCCAAGCCAAGTCTCTGTCTCTATTAGCCAAACCATAAGCTTAACCAGAACCAGTTTGGCTCTAAGTAGCACTTTCTGATTCTTCTGAAGCCATTATCTTTATATAGCCCATGCTGGGTGCTAGACACATATAGACAAGAGACCTTCACAGTAGCAGTAGGTCCCATATAGTAGAGGTCTCATATATAGGCAAGATGCTCCTGGCCAAAGACTGAAGGGGCAGGTCATGATAGCCAAGGTGGCCTAAAAGGATGAGCCTTATTTTTTTATGATTTATTTATCTTTATTTTATGTGCATTGGTGTGAAGGTGTCAGATCCCCTGGATCTGGATTTTCAGACAGTTGTGAGCTGCCATGTGGGTGCATGGGAATTGAACCCGGGTCCTCTGGAAGAGCAGTCAGCACTCTTAACCGCTGAGCCATTTCTCCAGTCCCCAAGGGTGAGCCTCTTTACAGCTGATCATCCATCACAGGCCCTCATGGTCCATGTGTGTGAACCATGACCTGACCTTCAGACAGTCTCCCAAGCTTCAGTGGAAGGATGGTGGCGGGATGGGGCTAGAAGAACTCTGATGGCAGAGAAGAGAGCACAGGCCTCTTTTCAGAACTACGAGGTGGCTCAGAAGGTGTAGATACAGGTGGAAACACAGAAAGACAGCTGGGAGGGGCAACTCTGATGGAAGTTGGCCTCTTCAGGATAAGATCCTAAACCAGAAAGGCTTGGGCTGCACACAAAATCCTCTTCTCCCAGATTTTAGCAATTTAGAATAATTGAGAAGTCCCCAAATAGCCCTCTTCCCCAAAGACAGTTGATGAGTCTACATCCTGGGGTTTCCTCCCTGCAGCTGTTAGGGGCCCTGTTGCTGGCTGCCTATTCCCACTTGTGCCGGTTTCTGCTCTTCACCGGGACGCCATCATCCAGCACCTCTACAGATGCATTTCCTGAGCTGCTGCTTCAGTTTCTGGGAAGAAACCAAAAGGACTCACTGCACAATCGCTTGGAGTCTGGGCGTCAAGCCATGGCTTGTAACTGCGGGGCCCTGTTTCTGCTAGTGGCCGCTCTGTGTTTTGGAATGGTATGTGGATACCTTGATGCAGCCTAGACTTTAAAGGCAAAGTGTATGAAGGTTTCGTCTGCTATCAGAACAAAGTGATCTCTGTCCATATAGGCGGACAAGTCCAAACTGAGCTGGCCAGATCTCATGGGAACAGACCCTGCTCCCAGGATCTAGCTGAACTGCCCTGAGATGGGGCTGGGGGCACAATCAGCCTGATTCTTCCTTCACTGAAAACAGTCCAGCAAGACCACAGCTACTCCAGCTCAGGACACAGCCTTCCTGGCCTCCCACTTGGTGACTCACGTCTCTTCTCACCTTCAACTTGATCTCAGGCTGCCTCTCCTGAATCCCTCCTCTGTACACCCTACTCATTTTATAAGATGGTGTTCAGAAGGGGGCACTTTAAACACACAGTCCCAGCCAGCTGATCTGCCCCTATACTCTAAGCCAGCTTCACTAAATCATGGTCTTAGATAGCCCTTTCTGTCTTCCCTTGAATTCTAGCCACATTCAAAGCAGCTATACCAAGAGCTCTACTGTCCCAGGGTGGTTCCCAGCACATGGTGATGCTCAATACAAGTGAAAGGAATTGGTCAATGCTTTCTCAAAGACCTCAAACTCTTTGTTTCATGAAGTTCTGCCGGTGCCCTCAACCTGACAGCCCTCCGGCTGGCGCTCTTAGCTCCTTTCAATGGTCCACATTCCCTGCTCACTCCTTCCCGTTCATCCATCCATGCTTGATTCCTTCCTCCATCCTGACCACTTATTCTCCCAGCCACCCATCCCCCATCTGTTTGCCCACTACTACACTCACTGGCCCACTTAACTAACTCTCTTTCCATCCATCCATTTTAAGTCTAGGGCATGAGAAGTACAAAGAAGTGTGTGTGTGTGTGTGTGTGTGTGTGTGTGTGCATTTGGAGGCCAGAGGACAACTCTCAGTGTCATTCCTCAGAAACTACCTTTCTTCCCCTTAAGATAAAGCTTCGTATTGCCCTGGAACTTACCAAGTAAGCTATACTGGCTAACCAGTAAAATCTAGAAACTCACCTGTCTCTTGTTTCCAAGCACTAAAATTAAAACCATGCATCAGAAGGTCCAATTTTGTTTTGGTTTGGTTAGATTTTTCAAGACAGGGTTTCTCTGTGTAGACTTGGCTGTCCTGGAACTCATTCTGTAGACCAGGCTGCCCTTCTCAGAGATCTGCCTGCCTCTGCCTCCTGAGTGCTGGGATTAAACACCTATAATCACACCGGCTTCTTTGGTTGTTTAACCTGCCTTCTGTGATTTGAAGCCAGCCCTCAGATGTGCAGGCAAGCTGTGTCCATCTGCCAGCTGTCTGTGCTCCCAGCTCATGGTGTCTCCACACAGTCCTGCCAAGGATTGAAGGGATGATCAAGGGCAAAGTGGTGGCCATGAGAGACAGTGACACACAGGGACATTTTTAAGAGATGTTTTGACATGCTTCCACACAGAAGAAGCCCCTCACACTGTAGAACCCCCCCTCCCCGCCCCACACCATACACACACTCATGCAGGCTATAGCGGAGTCAGGTGATGGAAATCCAGAAGAATGGGGAAAGGGAGGTCTTAGGGAGGGGTACTGACATGCTCCGAGGGTGTGGCTCAGCAGCAGTAGGGGGAAGGAGGCTCTAGATCAGTGAGTTAGCAAGCTGGGGCCTGTCAGCACAGCTTCTCCATTTCAATGGACAGCACCACGTGAGGTTCTCCGAGGCGTCCAAAGCAGACAGGCTCTAAATGGCTAAAATTTTGCTTGTTTGAGCTATTTTCTGAAATAAATGGGATGTGAACTAACATGTCTCAGTCAGCAGTGAAGAAATCAATAGCCTAGGGACTCATATCTGGGGCACAGTGTTGCCTCATCTTATTAGCACACATGAGGACGCGACAATCTGCTGGGTCTCTGGTTCCCTCCCATCTCCCAGACACCGGCCCACACTCCAGCTGAGGTGGTGTGCCCTCCACAGAAACACCACCGTGAGGCAATAGCAGTGTGCTTCATAGTAAGATATGCTTTCACTGCTGAGCTCAAACCAAAGTTCGACACCTGAGCGGCGTCTTCCTAATTATGTTTTGCCAAGCTTCCTGAGAAGTCCTTCAGCAGCAACAGTGGATGTCATGTCCAGTTCATAGTTTATCACATTGACGGTCATTCCATAGCTTGGTGACACAGAATTCTCTTCTCTCTCTCTCTCTCTCTCTCTCTCTCTCTCTCTCTCTCTCTCTC
>LOJH01019105.1:18390-28672 GCA_001685095.1 Ellobius talpinus | reverse complement strand
GCTCCCACCACACAGAGCAGTGGCCGTGGATGTGCTCTCACCACACAGAGCAGTGGCCGTGGATGTGCTCTCACCACACAGAGCAGTGTCTACCTCTGCTGCTTCTCTGTCTCTCTCTCCACACCATGTGCTTCAGATAAAGGAAGCCACATAGAGCCGTTTTATGTTGGGGAAAGGTTCTTTGCAGTCTTGGACATTTCTGGTTTTCCATATCCTCGAAGCTCATGATTTTATTTTATTTTACTGTGCTATAAGTGATTTAAATATTGGACATTTAAAAAATATTCTTTTAGGGTTGAGGAAACTATGCAGAAGAGGAGACAGGATTGTAAGAGTCAGTGGGGTTGGAAGACACCAAAAAAACAGTGCCTTCTGTCAACAACAGGCCTGACATGCATATGAGCCCACCGAGACCACGGCAACACACACAGAGTCTGCACAGGTCCAAGTCAGATGGGGTTCCACCACTGAGATGGGATGTGGACTTGAGCCCCCATCCCTGACCCAGAGTGTTTTCCAACTGACAGCTGCTCACATAGGACAAATCGGTTTCTCTAATGGAGTTCTGTTGGTTACATAAGTCACACTGAAGGGCACCCCAACAGAAGATGGCCAACACAAAAGGAACTCAGTGGTATTTTTGGAGCTGTTAGGCCTCATAATGTTTTGTCTGGGTGTTTTTTTCCTTCCTTGTTTTTTGCATGTATATTATAGTTTTCAATTTTGTGTTGTTATGGAATGTGTGTGTGTTGTTATGGAATGTGTGTGTTGTTATGGAATGTGTGTGTGTTGTTATGGAATGTGTGTGTGTTGTTATGGAATGTGTGTGTGTTGTTATGGAATGTGTGTGTGTCTCTTTGTGACTGTGTTTCTCGTGTTTTTCTTTTTTTCTTTTTTCCATTTTCTTTTCTCTGTTTTTATTCTGACCTTTTTTTGGCCTGTTTGTTTTCTAAATAGAGAGAAAAGGAAGTTGTTGAATTGGTTGGATGGGGAGTTGGGGAGGATTGGGAGGAAATGGGGGGCGTGATCAGAATACACTGTATAGAATAAAATTATTTTTAATTAAAAAATATCAGAGAGCTTGGTAGTTTTCCACGGTAGTCAAACCAGAGTGAATATGACCCACACTGCTGAGAAAAACCCACAAATCAGGTCCTGAGCATCTAAATTTTTGAAACACAAACTTGTCGCATTACTAAACTTTCTTGTTGTGTTGTTGTCCCGCTGTGTGACCTTGGTTAGTCTGCAACACACTAACACATCGTGTAGCCCAGGCTGGTCTCAAACCCACCGATTTCCACCTGCCTCTGCCTCCTGAGTTCTGAGATTAAAGGTATGTGCCAACCACATCTGACTAAACTTTTTATAAAAGCATTCAATCACACACACAGACACACTCACTCATACACACACTCTTACACACACACTCACACACACACTCACACTCTCACACATCTCTGATAGCCTCTGAAAAATCCTTTTTTATTTGAATGCCATTTCTCATCTATCTCACTGACCCATCATCTCACTTTGCACTTTTTAGCCAGGAAAGGTGTTTACACACAGGAAGTCTGATGTGTCAGTCTGAAAAGCAGTGAAAATAGACAGGAAACACAGAAAGTTCCAGAATGTGGCACTGCTGATGAGCAGGCTGATCTCTCCTAAGGACGCAGTGGGAACTTGAGCCAGTGAAGGAGAGGAGGTTAGGAACCAACCAGTGTACAAATGAGTATAGACACGGGCGATCTGAGTCTTGGTGCGTTCTCGGGTGTTCTTGGGAACAGAAGTCCCAGTAAAAAGTCCTCAGTGGACGGTATTTTGCGAAGAGGACAGCCACAGTAATCTCCTGTCCAACAGGTCTGTTTGCAATGCGACCTTCACATTCCTCTCATAGTGAAGAAGAATCATCTTCCATTCCCTGGCGTCGGGGTTGCCTTAGTCACTGAACAATGGGATGAAATAGAAATGTTTTTCCTGGGGTTTGCAAAGCCGGGGAGCCTGCTCTAAGGCACTGTACTAATGGAACGTCTTCCCGGGTCCCAGTGTGTATCCTGTCAGCCAGATTTTATGCACACATACTCAGTGTCCAGGATGCTTCTCTCTCCTGGCACGGCACAGTAGGCTCACTAGCTTCTGCTCCCTTTAGGCAGCAGTGCATCTTGGGAGATTATGCCAGGCTTGTTTATACAGACCTGACTTATTTTTCAGTCGCAGATACTTGTAATGGTTGGTTTGGGCTGTCAACTTTGCTGGATTGGAGAACATTTAAGGACGGGTAAAGCATTCTCGGGGGACTGAATGTGAATGTTCCCAGAGATTGTTGTGTAGGTCAGTGAACCGAGCGGGAAGGCACGGGTGGCACCACCCAGTAGACTGGGGGTCTGATGGGACGAGAAAGAGAAAGAAAGGGAAGTCTGAACACCCACTTCCCGTCCTTGAGTAGGTACATTTTTGGTGCTGCTGTTGCTTGTGGACTTGATTCCAGGTGCTTTCGAGGATGGACTTAGAACAGGGCCTCTCCTGGGGACCTTCAGGCCTTCAGCCTTGGACTGGAACCATGTCATTGGTCCCCTGAGCTTCCAACTTCCTGAACTGAGTCAGCTTCTTTGGCTCTCCCATTTACAGATTGCTGTTGTGGGGCCATTTAGTGTTTGACTGCATAAGCCAATCTATAAATTTATTAATAACTCTTGTAACTTATAAGAGTAAATTTATTAATATAGTATATATATTCTATTGAAGAATCCTGATGCCTCATTATCACTTTAATTGGCCCAGGCAACTACTGATGGGCATTGTTAGATTATTAAAAGGCAACTGCAGAGAAACAGAAGGCTTGGTCTGACCTTAGGTCAGGCCATGTTTATTTATAGTGAGAGAGTACTTTTGTCACACACACACATGTATGGCCGGCTAAAATGCCTACAGAAGAAGATGGGATGGGGCCCCTTACAGGGGCAGAAAGGGTTTCTGTGTTATGCAAGAGAAGCTGGGAAGTGTAGTCTTTTAGCAGGAAACTATCATTCCTAACTCTGACAGGATTTTACATATTGTGTGTATATATGCAAGGCAGGGGTTTATGCCTGTTTTCTGCTGAGGACAGTCTTTGCTGGAGGGCATAGTTCTGGGTCCTCTGGTCTTGTAGCAGGGTAGAGTCCTAGCTTGATCTGCTGCGCTGGATCAGGCAATTGCTGTCTATATTCCTGAAGACACTTGAGAAATAATTATTAGAGGGTATAGTGGATGATTGGGTTACAGAGTAAAACTGAGAGATGTCCTGGGAAGGCTGAGGGAGGGGGAAGGGCAGAGATGGGAGAGACAGAGTGGGTGAGGAAGTGAGCATAGTGTTGATTCAGGCTGCCAATGACTGGTCCCATTGCCAGGACTCTTGCACCAAAATGAGCCAGCAGAAATAGCAGAGAGCCACAGAAAATCAACGAAGGGAAGAGGAGACCAAATGTAAGGAACTGTATCTGGCCTGGGGCACGAGAGATGAGGGTCCCTTTTAGCTAGTCTCTTGACAACCTCTAAAAGGTCTGTGCTCCAATGTGTCAGGAGCAAGCTGCGGGAGGCATTGGGAGAACTCTGGTGGAAGATTCTGTTTGGGTATAAAGTGAAGTTCAGAAAGTAAAACAGGGTAAAAACACAAGTGTGAGGATAACAGGGAGGAAGCAGTCACCAAGGGGAGGAGTCAGAGTGGGAGGGAACCAGAACGAATTTTTGTCGTTCCTGTGTCTTTAGGCCCTATTTCAAACCAGTTAGGATTTGTTACCGTGAAAGCAGCATCATTCTCAGAGGAGGGCACAGATCCCATCCTTAGCCTTTTTAGTTATGAATACTGCAGCAGTCAGGAGCGGAACTGGTCCTGCAGGTGTAGCTGATCTGAGCTGGTGAGGCAGAGAGGTTAATTGATGTGAAGAAGGCTCAGGCCCAACTGTTTTAGTTCTGAGTCCCAGAAACGACGTCCAGAGTACCGAGAGATGAGGTAGTTGGCCCTTGGACCAATAGACTTCTTACACTTGAATTGCTTTTAGGGTTTTGGGGCTGTTGATCTCTTTCAGTGCTTTAAGCTTAGCAGAAGGCAGTGAGGTGGGGAGGTGAGTGGCAGTTAGAGATGAGGGTCTATGATAAAACTTAACAGCAAAGACCTAGAAAGTAAGTCAAGAGGTAATAACTGCAACTTTGTGGGAACCATTAAAAGACAAAATTACGTACAGCTGGACATGGTTTTAGTCCCATCACTTGGGAGGCAAAGGCAAGCAGATCCCTATGAGTTCGAGACGAGATGTACAATAGACTGGGCCATGACCAGAGTTCTGTAGAAGGATGAGGTAGCTGTAATTAGCATAAGGAACAAGCACCTGGAAGCTTTGTAAAAGAAGTCAGTTAAAATCAGCATCCAAGGAATGAATCTGAACAGCAAGTGTCCAAGTGATAGTCCTTGTTTCCAAGCGTGATGGACTTTGTATTGGGGCTGTTACCTTCAGTGACTATGCCTAGTGTTTGAAAACATAACAATACATATTTTTGTTAACACCAAATTGTTTCAGTAAATATGCTTCATATTGTCAGGCTATGTAAAGAGACAATTTAATTCTAAGTTGTATTCCCCCCAAAAAAATGTTTTTCAACTTCCAATTTAAAAATTATGCTCCCAGAGACAGAGCTGACTTGTCAAAAGTAAATGATTTATTTTACAAAACTTTAAAAAATTTACCCTGTTAACAGAACCCTTAAAACTTCGCTATAACATTTTCATCCTATACACTCAGCCAACAGATGAAAAAGCAGCCAGTTATATTAAATCTGTGAAAGGTAATCTACATGTAACATAGACTGAATTAACAAAGGCTAAAGTCAACTTTTCACTCCTCCTGTCAATGGATAAATCTCTAGGTCACCACATACTGACAGCAGTTAGTATTTCTTAACATCATTAAATTTAAAAATAGACTGTTTAGAGGCATAATTTATGAAACAAGCTAATTAAATGGGCTTTAACAAGTCCTGGCTTTTGGAATTTCTTGGAAAACTTCTACAAGCATCACCCAGCTCCTGGAGAACAATGATGTATCTTTTTCACTCAGGCCTTTACTTCACTGCCAAAGCCCTTGTACTCCTTGTACGCTTCAAGGTGAGGGTAGACCAGTTGTCCCAGGTACTCTATCTATGTAGAGACTGGATCATATTCCCAAAGCTCCACAGGTGAGCCTAGGTTGGAGAGAATCTTATTCATCTACATCATCTCCTCCTGAAGAATCTGAGGACTTAGGACATCATTCTATAAACTCATTGGATGACTGTACAGATATAAAACCAACTGCCAAAGAGAACACTTGGATATTCCCAGGTCTCAGGCACCATATGTTAGATTATGAAAAGGTAGCTGTGGAGATACAGAAGGTGGGGAGAAAGAGAGGTGTGGTCTGACCTTAGGCGTGATAGTGCTTATTCACATTGAGAGGCCAATTTTGTAATCCAAGTGTGAGGATGGTCAAAATGCCTACAGAAGATGGCATGTGGCCTCTCATAGGGGTGGGAATGACTTCCACAGTCCACAGGGGAAGCTGGGAAGTGTAGATTTTTTTTAGATTTATTTATTTATTATGTATACAATGTTCCTCCTGAATTTATATCTCCATGCCAGAAGAACGCACCAGATCTCATTACAGATGGTTGTGAGCCACCATGCATTTGCTAGGAATTGAACTCATGACCTCTGGGAGGGCAGCCCAGTGCTCTTAACCTCTGAGCCATCTCTCCAGTCCCCAGAAGTGTAGTATTTTAGCAGGAAACTATCAGGCTATTAGGATTCCCCTCTCTAACTCACACTTAGTGACTACAATGTTTTGTTCTTTATTCTAGTAAAATATTCCTATGGAGCTGTCTAAAGAATACATGTTATAAGGGCTGGAGAGATGGCTCACTGGTTAAAAGTATCCCTGCTTTTCTAGAAGATGCAGGTTTGATTCCCAACACCCAAACTGCAGGTCACAACTGTCACTCCAGCTCCAAGGGATCCCATGCCCTCTTCTGACTTCCTCAGTCACCAGGCATGCAGGTAGTGCACAGACATACATGCATGCAAAGTGCCCATACACATAAAAGTAAATTTCAAAAAAGAATACATGTTATATAGATTGTAGGCCCATATTTCTATATGGTGTGGCAGCCAGGCTCTAAAGCCATAGGCCCCACCTGAGGTGGTCACGTAGCCCTGCAGACAGGCTGTCACTGCCTAACAAAGGGTCAGGATGTTGTTGCTCCTTTCTTTGTAATTTGGAGGATGCCTTATAGAGATGCTGATTCAAGCCTGCGTGACAGCTACCATACACAGCAGACAGGTAGATGCGGATGTGACAAACCGCCATTCACCTGGTTACCTAGGAGAAAGGTCTGGTGTATTTTCCTGCTCAGTTTATGTGTTGGTATAAAAGCTGTGTCGAGAATAAACGCGAGAGATCTTCAGGAAAGAGAGAACCCTGAGATGCCCTTCCATGATGACGGTGTAAGCTGTGTCTAGTTATTCCTTGTGGCTCGGTACCAGTCCAGTTAGGGAAAATAGTTATCTATGTTGGAGCCTACGGGCTCAAAAAATAGATAAGTATATTTATACATACATTAAATTATGGTTTAAAAGCCCTCCGAATTGTGTGATTGCCACTGTGTGACGGTCATACTGTTATGGCCACCATATGAAAGCCACAATGTGATGTCTGTGTAATGGTCAGAGCATAATGGCCACTATTTGGTGGTCACTGTGTGATGCTCAATGTATGACGGTCACTGAGATATTCATTCTGTGATTGCCACAGTGTGATGGTCACTGTACGATGGTCACCCCATGATAGTACTGTGTGATGACCATCATATGATTACCACAGAATGAGGCCATTGTCTGATGTCACTGTGTAATGGCCACTATATGCTGGTTATAGTGAGATGGTAGCTGTTTGATGGCCAATGCATGATGGCCATTGTGTGATAGCCAGAAAATGATGTACACTGTGTGGTGGCCACCATGTGACATTCACAGTGTGCTGGTCACTGTTTGATGGCCATAATGTAATGGCCACTGTCTGGTAGTCTCAGTGTGATGGTCACTGTATGATGGTGTCCTAAGGTTTATATTGCTATGAAGAAACACCATGGCCACAGCAACTCTTATAAAGGAAAACATTCAATTGGGGTGGCTCACAGTTCACAGGTTTAGGCCATTGTCATCATGGCAGTACATGGCAGTACATGGCAGCATGCAGGCAGACATGGTGCTGGAGAAGGGTCTGAGAGTCCTACATCTTGATCCACAGGCAACAGGAAGTAAGCTGAGACTATGGACATTGTTTAAGCATCTCTGAGACCTCAAAGTTCTCCCACCCCCGCAGTGACACACTTCCTCCAACAAGGCATTGCGCACTCCAACAAAGTCACCCCTCCTAATAGTGCCACTCTCTATGAGTTTATGGAGGCCAGTTATATTCAAATTACCAGATGGCCACCATGTGACAGTCACTCTTTGGTGGTCACAGTGTAATGACCACTCTTTGGTCATCACTGTAGGATGGCTAGCATGTGATGGCCACAGTGAGATGGCCACTGTGTGATGGATTCTGTGTGATGACAAGAGTGATGGCCTCCAAGTGATAACAACCGCTGAGTGATGTCCACTGTATGTGGTCACAGTGAGGAAGAGCACCAGCTGAGGACCTGCATCCCTGCTTTCTGCTCTGTCCAGGTGTGAGTAGTAGCTGAGAACTGCTTGCCCCATGATGGGCTGTATCCTCGAACCATGAGCCAAAGAAAACCCTGACTCTTCTGGTTCATTTTTGTTGGGGATTTGATCACAGCATTGAGATGAGTAACAACCAAATAGCATCCTGTAAATATATGATGTATTTTATACCTGAAGACAAGTGGCAAACATAAATGCTTTAGAAGGACAGTTGCAGAGCCTGGGTGTTTCTGAGTGTCAGAGACTGTATCAACTGTTAACTCAAGACTCAAGAGCCTGGAAGCATGTCAGGCTGGCCAAGCAGAGACATTTTGACCAAGGAGAGAAGGTGGTTGGTGTTAGAAGGCTGCATCTGTCCATGTTTATGGACTCTGGGAAAGACGTTCCCTCCTACAGCAAGATGACCCAACCTTAGCTGTTTGGAGGCCCCTTGAGAAACTCTGAGGCCACCATACTGTTTCCCATATAATTGATGGTGACACAAGAGGTCCCAGGCCAAGTCCTTTAGCAAAGAGAGGCATTTGGATGGGTAGAAACAAGTCTCTGGGCTTCTAGAAGCATTTGAGCTTCATTTGGGTTACATTTTTCTAAGATTCCTGATCAGGGTCAGGAGGCACTGGATTAGTGATTTTCTCATTGCAATAACAAAACACCTGAAACACCTGACCAAAGCAACTTAAAGGAAGAAAGGTTTTTTTTGGCTTACAGTTTGAGGTACAGTCATCAGAGCAGGAACAAGGGTGGTGAGAGGACCGTGAGCCATCTCATCTAGTCACACTCTGTTCACAGTCAGGGAGGAGAGAGATGGATGTCCACATTCTTTGAAAAACAAGATTTATTTTTATTATTTTTTATGTGTATGAGTGCTTTTCTTGCATGTTGTATGTGCACGCCTGATGCACAGGGAGGTCAGAAAAGGGTATCATATTTTCTGAAAAGGAAGTTACAGATGGTTATGAATTGCCCTGTGGGTATAGGGAACTAAACTTTGGTCCTCTGCAAGAACAACACCTGCCCTTAACTGCTGAGCCATCACTCCAGCCCTCTGCCCTCTTTATTATTATTATTATTATTATTATTATTATTATTATTATTATTATTATGCTCTTGAGACCAGGCCACCCACATTCTGGGTGAATTTCCCCTCCTTACTTAAATCCTTTTGGACACACTCAGAGGTCTCCTTGGTGACTCTAAGTCTGGTTAAGTTGAGGGTGAAGATTAACTACCATAGGCACTTGGCGACCTTCTCCCTTGAATACTTTGGGTGTGTTGGTTTAAGAGCTGGGAATGTAGCTCAGCAGTAAAGCCCTTACCTGGTCTCCTGAGGCAGCCTGGCCTCCACCCCCAGTACCTATTGAAAACAGTGGCCTGTGTGACTCCTATCTTCAGAGGAAGTTTAGGAAGGTGGCCTCGGACAAAAAGGCAACTCTCTTGCTTCTATAAAAGGAAGCTGATGTAATATTTAACCATTGAAGAGAGGCGGCTGCTTGGGCAAAGTCTGTCCAGGAAAAAAAAGAACAAGACCAAAGTTACCTCAGTGGTGGAAGAAGTTCACAGGTCTCTTTGGAAATTCTGTAGTCCGTCATAAAAAAACAGATAGTGCCATTGAAGATCAGGTGGTCTTCTATACATCGGCTTGGATTTGGTTGCAAAACAGGGCAGGTTCAAAAAGCCAGCTGTTAGCCTCACCTTTGTTGACCTGAAACTGTGCAGCCACCAGAACATAGGGCCCGAAGTCCGTGTCCAGGCAGTATCTCACTGCATCTGATGCTCACGCAGAACCTCTGCCAGTGATGCCACACACACAAAGGGCTCCTGCACTGTCTCGCCTCTCCCACCGCTAGAGTGCTGCCCAGATGCAGAGAGCTAGAGAACCATGAACGGGGCCAGGACTTATGGTCTCAGGGTCTCAGCCTTGTTGAGCGCTGACATGAAGAGCTAAGCATTGCTGTGGCTTGTGTGTGATTCTGAGGCTTGTATGTAACTCACCTCTTGGATTCATGTATTGACATTTGGAGGTCAAGCCATGGGGACATAACCAGGGATAGGTGAGGGAGCCAGGGTGGAGCCCCCTGATAGTATTAGTGGCTTTCTGAGAGGAAGAGAGACATGGGCTGAGGTACTGCAGTGTTCTCAACAGACGGGGAGAGGCTACAGAAAGAAGATCTTCCATAGATGCTGATATTGGCCCCAGAAATCTGGAACTGTGAAAATAGCTTTCTTTTCTGTATAAATGACTCAGCTTGTGGTTTCCTGTTAGAAAATGGCCTAGGAGATTCCTTCCGAGGCTAAGACAGGAAATACTATGTATGGACCTATTTCTGCCGAGCTGACCCAGCCAAAAACCAGGCAGCGGTGGCACACCACTTTAAGGCCAGCACTCAGGAGGCAGAGGCAGGCAGAACTCTGCAAGTTAAGGTCAGCCTGATCTACAGAGCAAGTTCTAGGATAGCCAAGGCTACACAGAGAAACTCTGTCTTGAAAAAAAAAGTCCATGGGCTGGAGAGATGGCTCAGCGGTTAAGAGCACTGGCTGCTCTTCCAGAGG
>LOJH01019104.1:0-21403 GCA_001685095.1 Ellobius talpinus | reverse complement strand
CCCCTCTTGGAAAGTCCCCTAAATGACGTTGCAACCCGACAATTAGAAAAAAGAGTTTAATTATAGAGACGGGCTCTGGGAGCAGGAACAAACCCGGGCGGTCGGCGGGGCGGGTAAACAACCGGGGAGCGCGCCGCCCGCGGAGGGGAACGGGGGAGGGGAGGCCCAGGGGAGCTGGGAAGGCGCAGGAAATTCGAGGAATCGCTTTTTTCTTTGAGAGAAAGAGAAAACAACAACAAACAAACAAACCAACAAGATTATTTAGGCAGCTTGGGGTGCCCCAAGCCCGGTCCTCCGCCTCTGAGGAACAACACTATCCCAGGAGGCCGCCCCATCCCGGCCTCGGTCGTCCCCCCCAGCAGAGCTTCGCAAACACTCGGGAGTTTAGACCAGCCCGGACGGGTGGTGCGGAATGAAAAGTCGAAATAGCTTCACATCAGGACTTAGGCTAACCTTGTGGTTTTAACGCACCCTGCTCTGTCCCGAAATCTGGAACTCATTACCTCATCACCGAGAAACTGCACGAAATCCGCGCACACACACCAACCCCCTTAGAGCTGGGGAGGGGAACGAGCAAACATCCCTTTAAAAAGAAACCTACACATCCGAATGATTTAAATTAAGGTGGATGGAAGTTATTTCCCTTCCCGGCGCTTGCCAGATTTCAAGAAAAGATGAAAAATGGGTGCGGGGGAGGGAAGCAACCGGCGGCTGGACAGCAGCAAGCAGAAAAAGTCAGGAGCAGCAGCCGGGTTAAAAATGGGGGCCAGCAACTCAAATTATTGGAGACGAGTTAAGCAGATACCCCGCAGGGAATTAGGTTCGTGGGCTGTGACAAAAGTCGTGTTTTCGCAAAATTGGAAAAAAAACTGGTTTCTAAAATAGTTGTGATTTGGAAGATTTCCCTGGGTTTGCCCAGAGGTTGGCGATGAATAAATGCATTTTTTTATGTGCGTTTGTGTAAGGGGTGGTGCGGCTCAGGCTCGAACGCTCTGCTCCGCCCGCTCCGTCCTTTCCAGAGAAACGTACTCGTAATGGGGTGACCTAATTACATCGCAATGGAACTCGCTCGTAGCCACTCGGCGCACCGGGTTTCATAACAGACCCGGCCGCCTCGAGTGCTGGGAAGAAACGTGCGAGGCCGGGGAGGCGCGGCCCGCGATTTCCGCCCGGGTCGCCACTCCAGCACGCGAGCGGGTGCGGGTGGGAGGCAGCCAAACCTAATAGTAAATAAATACATATTCGCGGTTTTTAAGGGCGGAATAATTCATTGAAGGCCATTGGGTTCCGTGGGGTCCCATTCCTTGGCACCCCCAAACAGGGCACAGTGACAAGCCATATGTTCCGTTCGCGTGGGGGCGGGAGAGCAGCAAGAAGTTACAAGTGTCGCTTCCCCCACCTCTACCTTCCTTCTTACCCAAGTAACTTTTTTTTTTCTTGTTTTTAACATTTGGGGATGTGTGGAGGAGGTAAGCCCAGATTCAAAGCGCGCGTGGAAAGTGACTCGTTGCTCTTTTTATTTTTGTGAGCCGGATGAAGAGGCGCCCATGAAAATCTGGGTTTTTCTGTGGTAAGTTTAAAGATCGGATGTGTGAACGAAGCGCCCCATCTAGGTCTGTTTAAATGAAATCTGCCCAGGCAGTGGTCTTTTTCGAAATGTCCCCTCACCCGACCGGGAGAGCGCCGGCTGCCGGCCCAGCACGCGTGTGCACGCGCGCTGCGCGCTAAATCTTGCTGCGCTCGCCCCCGCCAGGCCAGCCTCTCCCGAAGGAAAAAAGTTTTCCTGATCGCTCCTACTCCTCCGCACCCTGGTGGGAAACAAACATAGAACTTCTGACTCGGACTTTTGGAGTGCTGTGAATTCCTAAACTCCTCGCCCAGCTCGTTTTGCGGTGGGCAGCCGGGTGTGGACAGGGAAGTCAGGGAAAGGTAAGTCGTGCGGACACTTGGAGAAGTTTCAAGGGACACCAGCTCAAGATGGAAACCGCAGCCCTGCCCGCGCAGGACTAGCTTCAGCTCCAGCTAGCAAATAAAAAAAAAGAGAAAGTCGAGCCCGCCTTCCTGCCCGACCAAAACACACACACACACACACACACACACACACCCCACACACCACACCACCCCCTACAAAACAACACGACAACCAGAACTCCGAAGGGGGTGGAATGAGTGATGTCACAGAGCAGGGTAGCGAGGCTGACAAAGGGTGGGCGCCCCTCCCCTGGGCGCCCCTCCCCCTCGGCCCCGCCCAGCCCCAGGGAGGGGCGCCCCCATCGCTGGGGAGAGGAGCCCGCGGACTCGAAACTTTTCCTCTTTAAGAAAAAAAAGTTGTGCGCCGCTCCGAGTGGTTCTTTTTTTTTCCGCCTTCTTTCCTCGTCTCCCCCTCCCCCTTCTTCCTTTTGAAAGTTTCTTTCCTCCCCCTTTACCTCTCCCTCCCGCTTGACCGCATGGCTGATTCAACCTCAGTGTCAATCAACTTTTTTTCCGCCTCCTCTTCTTCATTTAAATAAGTTTAAAGCTCCTCCCCCACCCCTCAACTCACCAAATCTTATAAATTGGGCTTTGCGCGCCACAGCCCGGGAGTCAGAAAGGCGAGGGGCGCCGGGAGCAGGCGTGTGGGACTCCAGACCGGAGAGCCGGAGGCTGCGCCTTCCCCGCACCGGGACCTTCACGACACACCAGAGACTATTCCTTGCCCCGTGCGAACGCCCACGATGACCACCACCCTCGTGTCTGCCACCATCTTCGACTTGAGCGAAGTTTTATGCAAGGTAAAGTAGGGCGGAACTTTTGCTTTTCGAAAGTTTCTCTTGTGTTTGAAAGAAACCCTAAAAGTTCGATTTTGGGGAAACGGCATAGAGCGAGTGACGGGCTTTCACTGTTTGCGTTTCCCTCCACGATGAAGGAATTTGGCCATGTCCTCCCTACTTAGTTTCAGGTCCCAGGTGGAGTTCCATGTGAGTTTGGGAGCAGCGTTCTGGGTGACTGCTCAAGTTTGCGGGGCAAGGGCTGGCCCGGGGGTCCGGAAGAGTGGCTAGGATTGGGACAAACTTTGAAGGATTCGTTCCTGCATGGTGTGCCACGGGAGCTGGGGTTCGGTGGGCTCCCGGTGAACGCTCTGGGTTTCCGTGCCTGCTGGAGGAGTTCGAGTCTCCCCAACTTTGCTCCCTGTGGCGTAGAGGTCTCTAGGAAAAATGAAGTCTCAGAACGGTATTTGGCTGGGAGAATTTCCCTCTGTCTTGGAGAACTTGAGATATGCGGCAAGGAAAAAAGGGCCGATTTAAGGTTTAAGATGTAGGCAAGGCGAGTTTGTAGTGGGGTTTGTGCCCGCCCCAGCTGGGCTAGGCTTCCTCTGCGAGAGCGCTGTTGATCACACTGCAAACTTTTGGCCGAAAGTAGCTGCTTACCTGTGTTGTGAGGCACTGTGGCTCGTTGATTGAGGAATAGGGGAACAAAATTGCCAGAACTCAAGTTCCCGCCAGTTAGGATTTAATAGGGCCTCCTTAAACGGGGGTAGTTTACTAGTCGGGTTTTCGACCAAAAAAAAAAGTTTTAAAACCTGCGTATACCAGGAGTGCGGTTGAAATGTACAACTCCATGGATGTTGTTAATTTTTTTCCCCACTCTACTTCTCCCAACCCCCCAATTTGAAAGGATGAAGCTGCTAGGCTACTTTTAATTGCTGAACTGTTTTTGCCTTCCCTTAAACACGTCGGGTCATGTTGCTCCCTTCCTAGCTTGCTGCTCCTGTCGGTGCAGCTGCCAAGGCCCCTGGGCTGCAGGGTTGGGGCGCAGGGGCGTGCTGGAGCTGAAGAGCAACATCAAAAAACTTTAAATTGTCAGCTTTTTTGTTCCTTCCCTGCGTTTTCCCAAGTCTTTTCGCCCTGGCTGCAGCCTGAGCTCCTGGGCAACTCCATCCTTCTCGTCCTGGCTGTCCGCTCTTTGATCTGTTTCTCTTTCTTTTGCCCCCTCCCCCCGCAGGACTTTTTAAAATGAACCTCATTGTTGGGAACCGGCTCTCCACTGGGTTCCTGTAATCCGCTCGGTGGGGTGGTTGCGGTTACAGGGTTACTGATTCCCGATCCCCCGCTGCTGATCCTAAGGGACTAACTTTAGAATTTGCACAATGACACCCACATGTGTAGGGGCCTGGAGATAACTTTCAAGTCTCCCACCCCCAACTCTTCCTAAATCTTGGGTAGTTTGACCAGGTGACTAGGGCTTGTGGCAGCTCTGTCCCTGCTCGAGCCCCCCTTCCCCCATTGACTGCGAGGTGTATGTGGGGAGGGGCGGGGAGCTAGCGCTTTCTTTCCCATCTGCAGCTTTGGTTCAAGATTAAACACTGGTGCTCTTATCCAGACCGCTCTTGGAGCCAGGAGACCAAGTGCAAAGGCATCTTCCCAGTGAAGGAAGTGGGGGAATGGGGGAGGGGGAAATCCCTCTCCGGGGTGCTCTTCCGGAAGCTATGGGCTTGGGGAGCCGTGCATATCCCTTTCCCCATATCCCAGACTAGGCTCTTCCCCAAGGGGGGGGAAGCACAGTTTGAAAACCTGTTGCCAAAGGAAGGGTACACTTGTGGAAGAGGAAGTGGAGAGTTTGGGCCCAGATTGTGGGGGAGGGGCTAGCAGGGACTGAGGGGAGGATTTGGCTCATGTTTTGTCTTCTCCCAGGGGCTTACCTGGTTCTTTTAGGGGAGGGAAATTAGAGAGGACTGCCTTGTGTGAAATATTCTGAGTTGAGGAATGTATAAACAGGACTTGGAGTTTAGAGGGGAAAAATAGCTTTAGGGACATGGGGATATAAAGCAATCTACATATCAGGGGTCAGCATGAAGCAGGATGCATACATAGTTTTTTTTTCATACAGGGCAGGATTTTTGTGCTTTCTCATGAGCAAAATAAACCCAGGTGGCTCCTTTTAGAGAGGGACAGACTGGCCTACCTGATGAAGGGGTGCTGTCCTTTGTGGACACCATGCCCTGGCCTCGTGGGTGTCCTCCGTCACTCACCGGTCCTTTTCCTTCCCCTCTCCTCCAGGGTAACAAGATGCTCAACTACAGCACTCCCAGTGCTGGGGGCTGCCTGCTGGACAGGAAGGCAGTGGGCACCCCTGCTGGCGGGGGCTTCCCTCGGAGGCACTCGGTCACTCTGCCCAGCTCCAAGTTCCATCAGAACCAACTTCTCAGCAGCCTTAAGGGCGAGCCGGCCCCGTCCTTGAGCTCCCGCGACAGCCGCTTTCGAGACCGCTCTTTCTCTGAAGGGGGCGAGCGGCTTCTGTCCGCCCAGAAGCAGCCTGGGAGCGGCCAGGTCAACTCCAGTCGCTACAAGACGGAGCTCTGCCGCCCCTTCGAAGAAAACGGTGCCTGTAAGTACGGGGACAAGTGCCAGTTCGCGCACGGCATCCACGAGCTCCGCAGCCTGACCCGCCACCCCAAGTACAAGACGGAGCTTTGCCGCACCTTCCACACCATTGGCTTTTGCCCATACGGGCCCCGCTGCCACTTCATTCACAACGCCGAGGAGCGCCGCGCCCTGGCCGGGGGCCGGGACCTCTCCGCTGACCGTCCCCGCCTCCAGCATAGCTTTAGCTTTGCTGGGTTTCCCAGTGCCGCTGCCACCGCCGCTGCCACGGGGCTGCTGGACAGCCCCACGTCTATCACCCCACCCCCCATCCTGAGCGCGGATGACCTCCTGGGCTCACCTACCCTGCCCGATGGCACCAATAACCCCTTCGCCTTTTCCAGCCAGGAGCTGGCGAGCCTCTTTGCTCCTAGCATGGGGCTACCCGGGGGAGGCTCCCCCACCACCTTCCTCTTCCGGCCCATGTCCGAGTCCCCTCACATGTTTGACTCTCCCCCCAGCCCTCAGGATTCTCTCTCGGACCAGGAGGGCTACCTGAGCAGCTCCAGCAGCAGCCACAGTGGCTCAGATTCCCCTACCTTGGACAACTCAAGACGCCTGCCCATTTTCAGCAGACTCTCCATCTCAGATGACTAAGCCAGGGTAGGGAGGGACACCCTGCCTCCTTCACCTCTCCACCCTGCACCCAATCCCAAGCCTTCACCTCCCTACCCCCTAACTTCCCCTGAATCCCTACATTGATACATTTAAGCTCAGCCCCTTCCCCAGAACCTTGGTATGTCGCCCCCACCCCCACCTCCAACATAAGGACAAGTCAATTTGTTGGTAGCTTCTTCTGGCTTGAAACGCCCTCCCTCCATTTCATAGCCCACTTAACCACACATAACAGTCCCATATTTGTCAGTAGATGCCTTTTTTCGGCTTAAGCCTTAAGTGCCAAATCACAAAAGAAAAGCAGTAACCGTTTACAGAAGCAACTTAGTGCCTTGTTATCTAACTTTGTCACTGTGACTACATTACCTCTTCAACGCCAGGGGGCACCCGTGGGCCTCCCAGAGCCTCTGCCCGTGGGGTTGGGGGTGACCCGCAACCAGCAGCTCCCCCAGCTGGCGACCCAAGCGCACCTTCCTTTCAGTCTCCCGCACACTTCCTCTTCCTTGTAGTTACCCGCCTCCCTCAGAGAATTGTTGCTGGACTTGGGGTTTGGGGGAAACCTATTTTGACACTCAACCTTTTTCATCCCAGCCCCAACCCCTGTTGACTAATCTTGCCCGGGTTTGTGTAGGTCTTCAGGGAGGAAGGTTGAACCAGTTGGACGAAGGTTTTGACATAAGTGGGACTTTGTGATTTAATTTCTTTTTCTTTCTTTTTTTTTAAGTGGGGAGGAAGGGGAAACTAGATGGACTATGAGAGACTTGATTTTGGTGCTAAAGTTCCCCAATTCATATGTGACATCTTAAAAATGACGACAAAATGAGAGAAAAGCTGAAAAAAAAACCAAACTGTAAGGGGTGAGCAGTTAATGGTATTCATTCCACATACGATATCTGTGTAAAACGATTTCCTGTAGAAGTAGCTTTAATGGATTTTGCTCTAGAATACCTTAGGTCTACCTTAGAGCCCTCACGCCATGCTTTTTTCCCTGGGGTTAAACTTCATCTAACTTTCAGAAATTGGAGAGCAAAAATTTTGCTTGTCACTGCACATCAATATAAAAAAGCTTATTTAACTTATCAAAACGTATTTATTGCCAAACTATGCTTTTTTTGTTAATTTTGTTCATATTTATCGGGATGACAAATCCATAGAATATATTCTTTTATGTTAAATTATGATCTTCATATTAATCTTAAAATTTTGTGACGTGTCTTTCCTTTTTTCCACAGTTTTAATATATTATTCTTCAACAACATTTTTGTAACTTTACACTTTTTTTGGTTATTTTATTTTAAAAAAATGAAAAATTAATTTAAAAAAATGCAAAAAACTGTTGGATTATTTATTTTAGAAATTCTCCCCTTTGTGTTGGACTGCAAATTGAGTTTCTTCTCCTTAGGCCTTTTCACAGGTAGGACTGGGAATGTATGTTCAAGCTCTGTGACTACAGAAGGAAGCCACCTTTTATGTATAGCTTCTAAAAGGGAAAACAGAAAAGAGAGAACCCCTTTGACTTCACGTGCCCATCTCAAGACATTCCGCGCGCGCTCGCAGATTCGAGGTTCTGGATTCCAGGTTGGAGTTTTCCAATGCTAACATAAACAACTGGCGCACACACATAAAGATGAATGTAATTATTATTCCTCTTGCTGGTCACTACCGTCGCTTCCTATTTCTCTTTCTTTGTGTGAATTTATTTAAAAGAAAAAAAACTTTTTGTAACGACTATTTGCAGTTTAAAAAAAATCAATAAACCCCGTTTTTCAAGAAATAATTGTCTAGAGTCTCTTCCCTTGTGTGTCTGACCCTCGCTGGAGGGCAGCACAGTGGTTGGTCTTTCATCCTCAAAAGCTACCGCCCAGAGCTCTGGGTGTGGGTGCTGGAAGTTCACTCAACCTGGGTGGGGTGGAGATTTTTGTTTTGCTTTTTTTTTTGTTTGTTTGCAAAGAAGCCTGTGGTGAACAAGTCCAGGGTAACCTTGCTCACCTGTGTGGCCTTGGCTAATTTGGGAGCTGTAATCCAGGTACACCCAGTTTTCTTACGTGGTCTTTGGGAGGCGGTGGTCAAGGAGCTACTGGTGAAGGGAGTGTAACCCGTGCCACACTGGCAAGCCTGAATTGGGTGTTCTTGTAGGCATTAACCAAGGTCCTAACTTCTCAGTACCTCCCTGAAGGGGTGTGAGGAAAAGCTAACTTCTCAGTACCCCCCTGAAGGGGGGTGTGAGGTGTCCCGTAAGGACGGGAAAGGGCAGTCTGCTCCTGGACTTGACTAGAGGGCAGTAAAGGGAAGATGGGGTTCACTTACACTAAGGAAGTCAGCAGTTCTCACCATGTCTCCTTGGTTAGAAGTTCATCCAGGCTTGTAGGGGTGCACACGATTTGCTGAACAAGATTGAGCAGGAGGATCATGAAATCCAGCCGGGGTCAGGTAGTTACTGGAAAAAGATGCTTAACTTGTGAGAAAGGAGTTGGGTCTTTGTAAAGATCAGACCTGGGAGAACTGGGTCTTGGGTGGGCAGAGATGACATTTGAGTCACTGGCTCCTCACAGTAAGTTTTGAGGGTTGAGTGGTCTCCACCTTCACTCCACTGGCCTCCATATGTAGAGCTGCTGCAGACACTGTCCAATACTGAATGAGCTACCAGTAACTGGACATTTCCCCTTCCCAGAAGGTGTTACTCAATGTCAGGGTTGTGCAGTAGAAATACCAGGACTGTTTCCTTTCCCAGGGCAGTGGCTGATGGTACAAGGACAAAGGCCTTGAGCCTGGCATCTGAATGAACCCAGGCCTCTTATTTCTTAAGAGAGGCATTGAGGTTGTGTGTGTGTTTGTAAGCATGCTTTTGGGTGGGTGGTGATCTTCCATTTTGACTGAAAGTAAAAACATTCAGTCATTCACTTTGAGCTCTTCTCTGTAGACACAGAAAGCCTATGGTGACTATTTAATTCTTCCTTTCAGGATGTCACAAGTTGGCTTGGGGGGGTGTCTCACAACCACCCTGCATGTCCTTTGAAGTCAGCCTCTGGAGTTAGTTAACAAAGAAAAGCATTGAATCCAGGAGGTCCTGAAGGGTGGGAAGGCAAAGGGAGGCTCCATGTCACCTAGGGAAACTGGCTGTTTGTAGACCCTAACCCCATATCCCACCTAATGTCTCCCTGAGGAACTCAGGGCTTTAGTTTGCCCGGGCCACTAGCCTGATTTCCTGCTATATAGAACTGAACTGGTAGAGCCTGAAACTACTTAGGAAAGGAAGCAAGAGCTTCAGCCCCATTTCCCCAGCATAGTAGGAAGGGCCTTGGTAGTGGCCCTAAGCACTAGGCTACCAGGACATCCAGGAAATGTGGTTTCATAGCTGGCCGGGGTTAAGAACCCTGCAGTGGGAGCTGAAGATAGGCCCACACAAGGAGATACGTGGACCAAAAGACTAGCTCCTGCTTTGCCTGGGCACCAGGTTTTCTTTTCCAGCCCTGCCTAGGACCCTGACTATCTTTGTGTGACTTCTACAAGATTCCCTTTGTTGGGCAAGGTCTCAGGGCTGCCCTGCTGGCCTTCCTTTGGAGCAACTCAAGGCAATGAGCCACTTGGGCCACTGACCTTTCCTGGTTGTGGTGTCTCATCATCAGGAGGAAGGTAGGGGCCCACTGGGCCTCAGGGATCTGGATTGCTTTTGAGTTTTGCCAATAATTGGGTCACAAATCTCTTGCACTTCAGGGGATAGGCTTGTGTATGTGACATGGCAGGAAGAACAAGCCATAGCACCAAAAAAGAGAGGAACTATCTTTGTTTTTGTTTGGTTGTTGTTTTTTCAAGACAGGGTTTCTCTGTGCAGCCTTAGCTGTCCTAGAACTCACTCTGTAGACCAGGTTGGCTTTGACCACAGATCTGCCTGCCTCTGCCTCTAGAAGGATGGGGTTAAAGGTGTGCACCACCACCACCCACCTATATTTATTTCAGTCCTGTTCTCCCAAGAGAATACTGCCAACCATTAAAGTAATAGGAAGGGTTACTTTTTTTCTTTTTTTTCTTTCTTTCTTTTCTTTTCTTTTCTTTTTTTTTTAAAGACAGGCTCTCTTTACATATCCCTGGCTGCCCTGGAACTCACTGTGTAGACCAGGCTGGCCCTGCCTGCCTCTGCCTCTCAAATGCTAGGA
This sequence comes from Ellobius talpinus, assembly GCA_001685095.1. Classification (NCBI taxonomy): domain Eukaryota; kingdom Metazoa; phylum Chordata; class Mammalia; order Rodentia; family Cricetidae; genus Ellobius; species Ellobius talpinus. Next base: position 11,235 of record LOJH01019104.1, on the reverse strand, counting down.
TTAATGTATATGTCACCACACCTGGCCTTTGTTTCTTTTTAAAAAGGTGCGTGAGTGCTGCAGCGCGGACATGGATGTCAGAGGACAACCCATGGGAGCTGGTTCTTTCCTTCCCATGGGTCCTTCCAGTTGATTCCGGTTCAGCAGGCTTGACCACAAGCCCCTTTACCCGCTGAGCCATCTTAGCAGGCAGGACGACCTGTCTCAAGGGGTTTTTGTGAAGACTGAGGGAACACTGGGTAGCAGCAGCTTTCATGGATACCACGTGGTGTTTAAGACCTCCGTGTACTAACTCAGGTACACATAAGGATGCACTGGAGGAAGTTCCCAGCATCCCAGTTTCCTTTCTGTTGCTGCAGTAAGATACCCTGACAAAAAGGCAATTTAGGGAGAAGGTTTATTTAAGCTCACAGTTCTGGGTTATAATCCATTGCAACGGGGAAGTCAAGACAGCAGGTCCTTAAAATACTGGTCCCACCAGAGCCACAGTCAAGAGAAGAGAGAAATGAGTGCATACGTGCTGGTGTTCAACTAGCTTTCCTTCTCTTACACTATCCAGATCCCAAACCAGGGAACTGTGCCTCCCATTCTCAGCTTGGGTCTTCTGGTGTCAGTTAAAGCAATCCAGACAATCCCTCATCGGGGTGCCCACAGCCAACCGATCCAGACAAGCCCTTGCTGAGACTCCTTTTCCTAGGTTGTATCAAGTTGACAGTTAAACTGACCAGCACACATAGCACCCCCACTTTACATGGACGAAGTGAGCCACAGGGGAGCTCATCAGTTTGTCATACAGTGAGGAAGTCGCCGGACCTGAACCCAGGCCCTTTGACAACATCATGGCATTTTACCATTGTTCTTTGGAGTATCATAGGCTGGCACACTGAAGCCATTGGGAACAGTTCCTGGCACACAGTAACTACAGATCTCCCAGAGTCAGGTTTCTGTCTCCCTTGCTCTTGGTGGTGATCTGCAGAAGCAAGAGGCACCAGCTGGATTGGATGACTCGGGACACACCTTTCCCCAGGGTCATGAGCTCATGGTCCATGAAGCTCCCGATTGGCATGTTTGGAGGAGGGGACTGGGAGGAGGGAGCAGGCCATCCCCTTGGACTTTCCCCTTTTTGTCTGCTGTGAGGTGGCTGCTGTTAATGATCAACAGACCAAAGGGTGCCCTGGGTGCCTCAGGGAGTTGGCTCTGAGCCCTTCTTCCCCCGGGGTCTCCCACCCCTGCACGTAGCCAAGCATTTAATCATGTCTGGCTGGTCTGACTGGAATGCTACCTGAGTTCAGGGGGTGAAGTGGCAGGGAGGTCAGCAGGGCTCCTGCCGCCCTGTGGCTGCCTTGCAGTTAGATGGTCCTGCCAAGGCCTGCAGGTTTAGAGAGCTGGGAACAGGCCAAATACCTTGGCTTGTTCTTGAAGTCAGGGCAGCTCTGGGAGCTCCACTCTTCGATGGGCAATGCTTGGGTTACCAAGAAACCTGGCTTTAGGGCCTGCAGTGCTTTTTTGCAGGGGTTCCAAATGGGCATATCTGAGTGCCTATCTGAGAAATTATGCTCTGGGGAGCCAGAGCAAAGGGTAGCCTGTGAGTGGCTGCTGGTCAGGGGACGAGGGCATCTCTTCCTTGTGGAGGTTGTTTGGACTTGTTGTGAAATGTTGGCAAAGCCTTGGTCTCAAGGTACAGGGTTGTAAATGACGGCCATACCTGTGCTATCAGCTTCTAGTGCAACAAAGGTAAATATTGGCAATCGCCAAACCTAGGGCCGTTTTCTCTCCACCTAGAGCTAGATCTTTTTCTGACTCCCAGTCATACTTCAGGAGGCAAGTGCATGACCACAGCAAGAAGGTTTCATTGCTCCTGTCCCAAGAACTGCAAAGGGGGGAGGAACATCTTCGGGAGTCAAAGGGAACCTGGCTTCAATTCAGCCTCACTGTCAGCCTGTGACCTTAAGCTACAAGGTTAGAAAGCAACTTAGGGCCCAGTTTGCTGCATTTGCAAAACAGGACGATCACAACGATGATGATATCAATCAGACCTGCTTCAAGGGGCCCCCCAAACTGTATAATCACACCGTGAGACCCCATGTAGGTGTGAAAACTAATGCACAACACAGACGAATCACACAAAGTTGAGGAAGGAAATCAGACACAACTGAGCACACGTCAGGGCTGAGGATATAACTCAGTTGGTAGAGTACTTGCCTAGCATGCCTGGAGCTCTGGGTTTGAGTCCACCCCTGCAGAAATCAGGCAGGCATGGTGGGACACCCTTGTAATCCCTTGCTTGGATATGTAACAAGTTGGAGGTCAGCATGGGCTGCAGGAGACCCCCATGGTAAAAAGCGAAAAAAGTGCATGCAGTATGAGTTCATTTCTATGAAGTTCAAAACTGGTCTATGATGATACAGTGAAATGCATTGAGCTGTGGTCTGCTGATGTGAGTACTTTATTGTATTTAAGTTTTACTTCAGAATAAAAAAGAGGCTGGAGCGATGGCTCTGAGGTGAAGAGCACTTGTTGCTCTTGCAGAAGACCTGGGTTCGATGCCCAGCACCATCATGGTGGCTCACAACCGTCTGTAACCTCAGTTCTGGGGGATCCAATAGATACATACACAGTGCATACATGCATGTAGGCAATACTTTCCCACACATAAAGTCAAATAAGTCTAAAAAAAAGCTATACTTCAGAACAAAAACCCTGCAAGTTTGGTGTGAGCATTAAATGGTATGTATACACAAAGAAATAAACAAATTCAGTCCCCAACTATAGAAAACTAATAAATTGTGGCTATTTTTGTAACAGCAACAACCACAAAATGTTGGTAACTCTGTGGTCCCCTTCCATAGGAGGAAGGAATGGGTTCAGAATTGGAGAATGACCTGGCTTTGGAGGGGGTTTGAATCCCTCCTGCCCCTCATGTGTTGCTTTTATAGGAACACTGACAGCAGTGTGGGAGCAAGTGAGCTGATTAATTAGTAAATGCAATCATCCATAGATGAAATGAATTTTTGCTACTTGGTACCTCTCATGATTCATAGGGGCAAAAGGAGGCCAAACTAGAGATGGGGAAGAGAGCTTTCGTTCTTGGGTGAGCCAGGATTAAGGAGCTACTGTCCTAGGGGTCATCCATATGGGCTGCTTGCCTGCAGGGCTTGACCAGTCCTTTCCTAGGGCAGGTGAGGCTGGGGGGCTTTAGGAGTCCACCTGGCTTAGGTGGCACTTGGACCTGTCTCCCCTGGCCCTCATGTTTAAAGGTACAGGGAATTTCACCCTCCTCTCCCCACCAGTTGCCTTCTGAGATTATTAAATTCCATCTCCACTTCCATCCTTTGCAGCTGGATCCTGAGACGGATACCTAGCTTAGTTAGGTGCTAGACCGGCCACTGCAAGGCTCAGGGATGGGCTCTTACAGGGCTGACCCCTTCTGTGTAGGGTGTCACAAGACTCAACCTCAGTGCTTGGGAAGGGCCTGGGACAGACTGCAAAGAACAGAAGGTGTCCCTGGCTGGGGCTGTGATAGCAAGGGGCTCCTTCACTCTTGTACCTTGGCCATCCCACTTGTCCTTCTTCACAGTGCCAGGCGGTCCTGGATTTGTGACCCTGCTGATGGCCTTGGGCAAGTGACGTCCTCTCTCTGAGATAGGAAGCATGTTCGCCTTGGCCACAAGACAGGACTGTAGTGAAGGGCACGTAGGATGGGGGAAGGCACTCTGGGAAGGCAAAGGTCCTGCACAGAGGGGAATGTGGAGTGTAGGTGCATGCAGTCCTTAAGACAGTGCCTTCCTCCAGGGGTGCCTGAGTTCAGAACCTGGCTCATCCACTGGGCTTCCTGCACCGAACTCACAGGTGGTATGTGTACTCTAGGTGATTCTTCAGAATTTACATGTTTAAATTAACAGCAGCCAGCACCGTGGAGACTTCCTATGCAGGTCCAGCGCCTGCTTGGCTTTTCCTCATGTGATTATGTTTGATAGCATCTTTGAATACTGTTATCATTTGCCCCATTTACAGAGGGGGAAAGTCAGACTCAAGGAGATCACTATTCCCAACTACACACTTATATGCCGCCAGTCTGTCAACACCCAGGCTCTCAGTTCCCAAATGGTAGAGGAGACAGATGTCAAATGGCAGCACCCTTCCCGAGGGACCCACAGTGATGGAGTCTCTTGATACATCCTCTCCCCATCCCTACATCCCATCTCATTACTCGCTGGAGCTCAGGAGGCTGTGTCATGAGCAGACCAGTAGGCCAGTAGGGCTGGCCTTGATTTCAGCTTCTTTGGCAAAAGGGGACACTGAGGTGTGATATGGTGATGGCTGTTGTATCAGGAGCACAGGAGCAGTGGTCCACAGAAAGTTAAACCTATGTCTCAGCTGAGCTATGGTGTGGCTGGTGGGGTGTGTGTGCCATATTTTATTTCTCGGAGGGTGTTGTCTTGCCTGAGGAATGGTCTGGAAGCTTGGGGCAGAGCGGGAGCTTTGTCACACAGTGGATTCCTCTCATTTGCCAACGGTGTTAGAGGCTCTGAAACTCAGTGCCTTCCCTGAAGGATCTAATGCCCTCTCTTCTGGTGCCCTTCTGGAAGATACGGTTCATAGTTATTAAACTGTATTCCCAAAGTCCTCCTCCACTGAAAGAAGTTGCTCTTGCTAGTGTAGGGGTGAGAGGGGAAGAAGGTCAGGACCTTAGAGCTCCCTCCAACACACCCCTCAGAGAGGGACAAAGAAAGGGTTCCCGTGGGTCAGCACAGCAACCACAGCCACCACTCAGGTCTCCCTCATACCCGACCCCCATGGCTGCCAGCTAAGACAGGCATGACAGGGCTTGGGAACTGATGAAAGAAGGGGTCTATTTCCTCAAACCACTTTCTTCCTTTTCTCTTGACTTTCCTCAATCCAGGTGAGGTGCTCTTGGAAGCATGGGGATAGCTGAACCACTGGTCAGTCAGACTTACAGGCTCAGGTAAAGGAGAAATATTTTTGGTATGTGTATGACCTTGGACCTCTGCTCCTCTCTCCTCCTGCAGCATCTTCCAGTGGGGGCTGGGAGCTGAAGCTGCCTCTTGTCACAAAGAGGATGATACCTATGATAGAAACGACGTGCATCAGACTCACAGGGGCCTCCTTCAGAGAGTGGCCTATGTTCTAGGAAGGTTTATACTATTTTGGTTCTCATGAGAAGGAGCCAGGGAGCCGAGTTTTCTTTTCATTTGCATGAGCTAAGTACCCCAGGAAAGTTGGAGACCCACCTGCATATAAGGGCAAATCTGGGGGTTACACAGTGGTATACCTATGGAACCATGCATACTCTGGTTTGGGGCATGCAGGGAACCAGGTTGGGTCCTGGAGGGTCACTTCCTGGTAGTCGGATTTTCCTTTGGGTCACCAGCTCCCAAATAACAACACAGAGACTTATGATTAATTATGAAAGCTCCACCTTAGCTTAGGCTTGTTCCACTAGCTCTTGTAACTTAAATTAACCTATATTTTTATTAATCTTCATTCTACCACATGGCTTTTACCTCTCTCCTATTTTATGTGTCCAACTCGTTCCACTTCTTGATGGCCTCTCTTACTTCCTCTCTCTCTCTTTCTGCCTGGAAGTCCTGTCTATGCTTTCTGCTTAGCTATTGGTTATTCAGCTCTTTATCAAACCAATCATAGCAGCATATCTTCACACAGTGTACAAATATCCCACAACAACTTCCTACTTCCAGGCTGCCTTGCTCTTGTCTATAAAATACTAGGATTGAACCGGGGGGGGAAAGGTTTTTCAATGATTCCATGAATATCTTAGAAAGAAAAATATACAGATTTTCCTTTTTGGAAAAGCTGAATTTCTTTCGCCCGTGCTGAGGGGCAGGAAGCCAGCTGTGTGGGTGTGTTATAAAATCCCGACTAGAGTTATAGACGGAAGGGAGTTGGTGTGACCTGCTGATGTCGGTTGACTCACGAAGACCGTCAGAGATTCTAAAGTCAGCTGTGTGTGTGTTCTTTGAAGTGGTGGCTTGAATCACTTTTATGAACTGTATGTTGAATGAGACCATGTAAGTCATCCCCTTGGCATGTTGTATTTTCCCAGACATGCTACTTCAGATTGAAACACTGAAGCACAGTGCCTTATTTTAGGTGCATTTGAACATCCTGTCTAGGAGCTGACTGGGTTCTCTGACATTTGAAATATAAGTTATCGAAGGCTAAAGTTTCAGGGAGGTAGATTGTGGTTCAGTCCACAGAAGATCTTTTTCAGGCTGGCCGACAGAGGTAGCCTGTTGTTCCCCTTGTTAAACAACAGCTAGGTGCTATCCAGCACTCCAGACCAGGCAGGGAGGGGTTCTGCAGAGTGATTTCCCAACATCTGCCCAGAGCAGCTTCCCCTCTTCACTGTCATACAGGACTTCCACAGTTTTTTAATACTATATTTATATTGTATTTACATATTTAATACAGATTTAATATGTATTATGTATAACAAATACCTATATATAATGTACCGTTATATAAATACTTATATATAAAAATATAAATACCTATATATAATATATATTCCTATATTTATATATATAATACTATAGGATATGCAGTGTTTGAATACAATAACCATTTGAAAGTACGATGTTCCTTCATTCTGTGGAAACAAGGTGGGACCTTTGAGGGAGGCAGGTATGTGGGGTTCCTTTTACCACTCTGTCTCCCGTGCAGAAACAGCACTGACTGAGCAGACCTTCAACAAACACAGGATGAATGATGTTTCTCCATTAACTGAGGCATCAATAGGAACACATCCTTTGCAGGAATGTGGCCCTTTAAATGTCTAACCGTGGGCGTTTGAGGAAGCCTCAGTGACGGCAAGTTCGTGAGTTGTGTAGCGTGCACGAGGAATGGGGTACACGGCCTCTCGTGGGCTCTGTGTCCTTGAGTGAGTCACTCAAGCTCTTTGGGTCTCAATTGCTTCATTTGTAAGAGGAGTTTTGGACTGAGTTATCTTCCTGCCCTTCCCAGTCGGACTACTTTATGATTCAAGCACTCTGTATTTGTGCTTACTCCTCTGTTCTCAAACTGTTTGTTCAACTCTCTTTTATTAGGGGTTCTAGGCCTTTTAAAACAGAAAAACAAAACAAGACAAAACAAAAAACCAAGTAGCCTTGGGAAGAAAGCAGTAAAAACAAGCACAAAACAAATTGCTGTATTCTTTATAACAAAGTAAATGTATGGCTAGACGTAGGAAAGTGATTACTTTTTTGTTTGCTTGTTTTGAGACAGAGTCTCTCTCAGAGCCCTGGCTGTCCTGGAATCATTATGTAGACCAGGTTGGCTTCAAACTCACAGAGATCCACCTGCCTCTGCCTCCTGAGTGCTTTAATTAAAGGTATACACCATCACACCTGGAGAAAAAAATGACTATTAAAAAAACAGCAGAAATATATTTTTTACAACCCAAGGGTAAATTAACAGTTAAGGATTTTTCTTTCCGGAGACAAATATAGCCCAGGGTAGCCTTGAATTTGCTATGTATCCCAGGCTAGCCTCGGACTTCTTATCCTCCTGCCTCAACCTCCTAAGTGTTGGTATTACAGGTGTGTGCTGCCACACCTGCTTTATGCTGTGCTGGGGGAGTGAGCTAGCGCTTTGTGAATATCACCCAAGCAGTCTACCAAGTGAGCTTCATCCCCAACCCAACAAATTGTTAAAACTGATACATGATAGCCACCTAGCAGAACACTCAGCCACAACAGAAGTAGTATTCTTAAACCTCACAACTCTTGGAGATTGCTTCCAGGGCCTGGTTGTGGGTAGCAAAATCTGAAGATGCTCACATAGCTGGCAACATCCTTCTATAGACTGTCATTCTGTGTGTGTGTGTGTGTGTGTGTGTGTGTGTTACAGGGGATTGAACCCTGAACCCGTGTGTGCTAGACAAGCACTTGGCCACCGGCTGACCGCTAGTTCCAGCCTTCTTCATATTTTAAATATTCTCTGCATGACTTCTAATTCCAAATACAACACACATGCTAAGTAAATAGTTGTTACACTCTGTTGTTTTGGGAGTCATGGCAAAAGAGTCTGTTCATATTCAGTATAGAGGCAATTAAAATTATTTTCCACACATAGCTGATTGAATCTGAGATTCAGAACTCAAGAATATGGACAACCTACTATATATATTTTTCATTTGAAATATACTTTAGAAATGGAGTCTCTTCACTCTTTTCTTTTTTTCTAGGCGCTCTAGGAGAATGAAGCCATTGTATTTTCCATGAGAGATTTCAAGTAGTGACAACATTCAGACCACTGTCCTTACAGGATTGTTCCGTGCAGCCAGCACATACTAATGTCCAGAGAAAACTCTTTCTCATTGTCAAATAACTTTTGTTGTTAAATAGATACCCCCTTCTGCATTCTTCAGGATTTTATATTCTAAAGTGTTACTCGAATGCCATCTAGAATAGCAACTAAGGCCAAATCACTTCTTTGATGAATGTGTTGGCATACCAACCCATATTCCTGTTGGGTTCAATTTAGCGAGGTAGGCTCTGTGTGGTACATGAAGCTGGGCATTGTGGTATGTCTGTAGTCCTGGCACTTGGGAATCTGCGGCAGGAGGATTGACATGAGTTTGAGGCCAACCTGGACTGCAACATGAGTTCTGTGCCAGACAGGGCTACAAAATAAGACTCTAGCTTCAAAAACAAACAAAAAACGAGACAAAACAAAACAAACAAGACAAAAAAAAGTTTGATGGCGAATCCTCATTGTCAACTGGGTGTATCTACAAGGATATTTCCAGAAAGGATTAATGGAGGAGGGAAACCCATCTCTGAATCCTGTGTCTGGGGTTCTGGGCCGCATAAAAAGAAGAAAGTGAGCTGAGCACCAGCATGTCTCCCCCTGCTTCCCTGCTGTGGATATCATGTGACCAGGTGGCTCCTGCTGCTGCCCCACAGTTATGAGGCTCTTGTGTCTGTGAGACACTGGACCCCAAACTGTGAGGCAAAATAAGCACCTCCTTCCTTAAGTTGCTTTTACCAAGTATTTTGCCCCAGTAACAGAAAAATAACTAATTTAAAAAGGTATGGAAGGTGAGTCTCACTCATAATGGGTTTACATTTGAATTAGGAAGGTAAGACACGGCATGGCTTAGGGATTGCCCTGACTGGAGTGAAGGAGTGAAGAAATTACAGACACACACATGTGCAGAAACCCTGGGCCCTGATGGAGAAGCACCAGCAGCCTGGAAACTCAGTGCCTTTTCATGCACATCTGGAAGAGGAGTCAGGGTAGCTGATCTTGGCAGGGGGGCCTCCAGGGGAGCAGTCTCAGGGGGCAGTTACCATGGAGGAGAAAGCCATGGTTGATACTTTCCACACACAGTATCCCTACTCTGAGCAGGGGAAGACCTTGCTATTCCCTTGGGTCTGAGGCACTGATGCCCTTTCATGGCAGTGCTCATGTCCTGAACACTCATTCATACATACAGGGGTACATTTGCTCCTCACAGAATCTATTAATTAAACCAGACAACAGTGTCCCTTGAATAAAAGAATTAATGATTCAAAAAAGACTGACTAGGGGAAGTAACAGGAGGATAGCTTGGCTCTGGCTTTGATTCCCCACACTTCCTCAAAAGCTTTCATTTTCTGTGGCTCTTGAAAAAAAAATCAGGTATCTAAGTCACAAAAGGCTCACCATGTGGCATCCGCCATGTGAGCCAAGTCACCTCCGTTTCTTTTGAGACCTGTGCTTTCTAGGGTGCCCTTGTCCCCACAACTCCCTGATTCCCAGGAACTCCTGAACTTTTTCCTCAGATGATAAAGAAAATTTTTAGACTCTTATCTTTAGCAAAAATAAAAGTCAGTATCCAAGAGGGCTGTGTGCTTTTAAAATGAGGCAATAGAGCTGGGTGTGGTGGTACAAGCCTGTAAGCCCAGGAGCTGGGAGTGGGAGGAACAGGAGAATAAGCTTATTCTCAACCATATCTGAAGTTTAAGGTCAACCCAGACCATGTGAGAATCCTGCCTCAAAAAATATCAGTCAGCCAATCAATGAGTAACAAATGGAAAAAAAAATCGAAAAAGAGAAGGGTGGAAAGATGGCTCAGTGGTTAAGAGCACTGGCTCCTCTTCCAGAGGATCAGGGTTCAAGTCCCAGCACCCACTTGGTGGCTGGCTTACAACCATCTGTAACTCCAGTCCCAGAGTATCCAGCACTCTCTTCTGGCCTCTCTGAGCACCTGACATGCATGATATGCACAGATACATGCAGGCCAAACACCCATACACACAAAATAAATTAATTTAAAAAGAAAGAGAAAGATAACAATAATAAAGCAAAAATGAAAAGCTAAAATAAAAAGTCAAAAAGAGGCATCAGGGAAAAGCCCATTGTGTCATGCATTTGCCACAGGTGCATCTGCTGAAGGTGTTTAATAGCCTCTTGTGTACGGTCCCTGCTAGGTCCTTATGCTTGCTGTGTTTGTGGAGCACACCATAGACTGTCTAACCAGGAAGTACCACCTGAAGCACGATCCTGATAGCTGAGATTTACTAAGGGCTAAAACATGCCTGGTAACGTTATCTTTGCAGTATTCCCTGCCTTGCAGATAAGAAAAAAGACACAGAGAGATTAACCAATATATCCAAGATCACACAGCCACTTGAGGGCCCAGATAGGGTTCGAATGCAAGCCTGCCTGTCTCCAAAAGCAAGGCTCATTGTTGCAACCTCTGTATCATGAAGTTCTAAGATAGAAATCTCTGACCTAGTGTGATAGATACCTGCAGTGTTTGTGTGTGCCCTGTGTCTCTCCTCTAGAATATAAGCTACCCAAGAACTGAGTTTTGATCCATTTAGTCCCTGCTAACACGCAGACAGTACCCCAAGAAGACCTTGGCCTGTGACTAGCACTCAGTAAATAGCTTTGGATGTGTATGTTGGCCAGAGGAGCCTTTAGTTGCTGAGCGTGGGCCTCTGAGTAAGTGGGTCAGACTGCTGGGGTCCCAGATTTGACATTTTGTGTTTGTCAGCAGGATGAAAGTGTCAGGTGTCAGTCCAGCGTGCTCCACACTGTTCTGTTCCAAGTTTGATCCTTCCTTTTTTCTAAGTCTTTCCTCCTCTGCCCTATGGAGCGGAGCTTGAGATGAGACAGAAGGAGGAGGAGAAGAGAAGAAGAAGAGGAAGAGGAAGAAGGAGAGGGAGAAGAAGAGGAAGAGGAAGAGGAGGAGGAGGAAGGAAG
>LOJH01019103.1:1372-17084 GCA_001685095.1 Ellobius talpinus | reverse complement strand
ATAGATAGATAGATAGATAGATAGATAGATAGATAGATGATAGATAGATAAACATTTGAAGCATAAATAAAATATATTAGGTCTGTTTGCATTGCAATATCCGATTTCACATGAAAATATGAGCAGTTTTGGTAATAAAGGCTCCTTGCAACAGTAAACTAAAGGGAACTTGGGTAGGACCAAGTCATTCAGCTGAAGCTTCCAGGAATATGTGTGACTTACACTGGGTTGGGAAGGAGAATAGGAATTAACCAGGCAACTAGCAGAGGGCATGAGCAATTACAGGATGCTAGGAAAAGCCTTCCACCTTCATAGCAAGGACCTGACAGTTAGCACATGATGGGTGGACCAAGCTACAACTGGGGATTGAGAGCAAATATTCCAGAAAGCAGGGAATAAGCTGAGCATGGCACACCTGTGACCCCAGCACCCAGAGACTCAGAAGTTCATCCTCAGCTACAGAGAGAGTTTGAGACTATCCTGGCATACATACTTATATATCCTAGAAGGAATAATGGAGGATAGAAGGAGGGAGGAAGGGAGAGGGTGGAAGAGGGGGAGAAAAAAATACTAGAGAGGAGACAATAGGAAGAGAAAAAGAGAGGGGGAGGGAGGTGCTGGTTATAACTCCTTAATTTGGTAATTATTATGCTCACCTTGGAGCTGCCCCATCCTCAGTGATGTGAAGAGGTTAGAAATTTGCTTGCTGCTCCCAACACCTAAGACAACCCAGATGGACAGAAAGAAACTAATACAACCCACCTGTCCTGTCTCACTTCTCCACTGTGTAGTGTGCCCTAGAGTCTAAGACTTCAGAGGATCTCCTGATAAATGAGCAGATTAATAAAGCCAATTACAGAAGCCTGTGTGATGTCATCCCACTGAAGAAAAGTTAAAATAATGAGTGATGTGACTCTTGCTTACAGAAGGATGTGTAATCTGCATAATTCCACATGGCTGCAAACCAATCCATTGGAGACAATCCTCCTGTTAAGGTTCCCTCTTCACTGGTGACCCTAGGTTTGTGTTAACTTGACAGCTGAACTATGGCAATCGGATTCTGTTTAGTAGGGCAAAGGGCAAATGGGGAAATGCTCCAAGCAAAATTCACTTCCCTTCAAGGATAGGGCAAGAGTGGGGGGAATGTAAAACTTGCAGAGCAGTCTCTTTGAGCCTGCTTATAGACAAAGGCTTATGAGTTTTCACCATGTATTTTATACTAAAGAAAAGGCTACTGTTTTGGTCACAGCTGTTCACGGCAGAAGCAGTCTGTTTACACTCAGCACAATACCGAGAGCTAGCACCGACGTTCACAGCACCTTCCCGTTCAGTGCTACCACTGGAGATTTTGATACGCTCCTGCAATCAAGTGAGGACCCCAGATCAGCCTCTTCGTGCCAAGGTAGGAATTTAAAACCCAGTAGAATGGGAGAGAGAGCCATGCAGTGCACTCAATTATCCTTCTAGAATTGGATGGTGCAAGGAAAAAAAACTTGGGTTCTTACAAGCCCCCTAAAAATTGGTTTTTTTAAAAAAAAAGTTAGGTTGTTGGGTGTTGGAGCTAACTAACAGCAAAAGAGTTTAACTGTTTTTGAGGCCAGTTTTAGGCAGGGGATGTAGTGAAGTTGGTAGCGCTCTTACCTGTACATTCCATACATGAGACCTTGGATTTAAGCCCCAGCACTGTATAAACTAGCTGTGGTGACACATTCCTGTAAGCTCAGCACTCAAGAGATGAGGCGTCAGAGTCCGAGGTCTTCCTTGTTGACATGTGATGTTTGAGGCCAGCCTGGGCTACATGAGACTCACTCTCAAGTTTTATAAATACTCAAAAGTCCTCACAGCCAGTCTCCTGCCTCTTTAGTGAGGCTGAGCCGGATGCACACCCACACCTAACCACGCCCAGTGGTGTACTCCTATCTGTGAATGGTCACAAGCACATGCGCCTGCGTGGAGTAAGGTGAGAAGATACCACTCTGCTTGCTCAGTCCTCAGATAAACAAACAGGAAAACCATGGTCACCATAAACCTCTTTGTGTTTGTCCTCCAGGAATGCCACTTCCGTTTCATGATCCTGGCACCTGCAAAGGCTAATGTCATAACCTGCCCCACCTCCACCATCAGAAGATCCAACTTGGGGGAGAGGCCAAACCTCTATTTGATGATCCTTCTCTCAGTGGCCAGTGAAGGTGTCTACTGCCATGCCTGATGGCTGCATCCCATACCCAGGACCAACATGGTAGGGAGGGAGAACTGACACCCATAAATTGTCCTCTGACCTCCATATATGTGCTGTGGCAGGTATGTGCCTCACACACACAAAAAAAAATAAGTAAATAAATAAATGCTTTTTAAATGGACTTCATGTTCAAAACTATCTGAAAGAAATCATCTTCAAAGCTTGTCATTGCATACTGGAAATGCCTGCTAGGGCACCCCGGTGTATTTCACCGTTATTAAAACCAGAAACAAATAAGTAAGCTAAACCACAGAAACAGCCTGTCTGATCTGGGTACCACAGAATCAGGGAAATGGCATCAGCCTTGGTAGATTAGAATCAAGGAAGGTACACTGTGGCTCTAACTCCCTGTAGTGGAGTTCAGCGATGGCCCCAAATGGATAGTGCCTGTTCTTCTGCTACCCCTGGTTGATAAATGTGCATCTATTTTTCATTTTGAAGTGTTATTTCCTTTTGCAATTTGCCAAGTGCCTTTTCATGCCCCATTTGAAGACCATCCCATGAACAAAGCTCCTCCAGGGGAGACAAGTTAATTATCTGACTGCCACTCTGCTTCTGGAAATAAAATTCTTCCCCAACCCCAAAGGCAAGAACCAACTGTTGAACAGAGGTGTCAGATTCCCATAGGACCAGCCGACAGACAAGAGGAGGGACCAATAGCTAGGAGCCCAGATGTGTAGCCAGGCAGACCTGGCTAGGTCCTCCTCTGGTAAGTCATGAAACCTTGGGCACTGTGGTTAGTCTCCGAGCCCCAGTTCCACTATTGCAGAGCAGAGTTACTCCTGCCTCTTCTACTGCATAAGTATTGCAAAGTGTAAATAGCCTGGCAAGCACTGGACTCTTGGCATGCCCGAAGCATTGAGTAGATGTTTCCATTCTGAGAAACCACAATAGATACACAATCCCCTTCCATCCACAGGAAGATGTGGGAGGTATCGCGTGAAGCTCCTTGGCTCTTGTTTCAGAAAGGTTTCCACAGCAACAATGTATTACATATGTTTAAGGACACCTTGTATTTGCTACTTTTCATGTTGCTGCAACGTAGTGTCTCACAAGAAGCTGTTTAAGGAATGGTTTATTCTCACATACAGTCCAAGGGAATACAACTCGTGATGAGGAGGAAACACGGCCACAGGAAGGGAGGTAGTTGGTCACACAGCGCCCGCAGTCAGGGAGCAGAAAATGAACAGGAAGTGGGCCCAGGCTACAAAACCTCGAAGCCCCTACCCAGTGACCCACTTCCTCCAGCCAAACTCCACTCCCAAACGATCCCATATGTGTACCAATCAGCACAGGCAGCTGGGGACCAAGTGGGGGACACGTCACATTCAAACCAGCACATGCATGCGTGTAACTTAGAAAGGGTGTCGAACAGTGGTTGTCCTGAACTGCATCTTCAGACCCTTGATCCGCTGAGATCTCACACTTCTGCTGGGCATGGTAGCAGGCCCTTTCACCCGCTGGAGCCATCTTGCCAGCCCTTGTCTTGTCATTCTTAAGGAGCCAGGGACAAGGTCAAAATATAATCTACAGGTTGGAGGTGCAACTTAACGTTAGAGCACTTGCAAGTGCTCTAGCCTAGCAAGAGGCTCTGGAATAGTTTATTTTAAGATGTAAGAATGCAGAAATACATATGCTTATATTTATATATAATAAATTAAATATATATTAAAGGAAAAAGGAGAGTGGAAACACCCCTTTGACTTAGCATTTAAGTATTCAAGTTGTAGGGTACATTACTCTAACTCAGAAAGGAAAAACACCTAGTGCAAGATCCAAATATGTATTAATTGCAGCTTATTTATTTAATACCACTGATGTGTGTTAAGCTATACAAAAGGGTAGACTGAAGGAGTTGTTAAAGGGGACAGTAAGAGCCCAGTTCAAGAGCACTAACAATCTCAGAATGTGTTACCTACACATCTGAGTATTTAAACTGAGGTTCATGACAGGCAATGATAAGAAAATGAAGTGAGATCCACAGTGGGAATGGCGTGGGGGGGAGGCAGGACTAGCAAGGTAGCCTTGCTGACTCATGTCAAGGGAAAACACCCAGTGCTCACTCTCAACTCTGCAGACTCCTCCATGAGCCAGAGTAGACATGATTCCCAACTAGACACAAGCTTGTGGCCCTCTTCGCTGCACAGCTTACCACCAACTTTCACTCACACAGAGGGGCCCTTGCGACGCCTCTGGAGAAGCAGGTGGATGAGTTAACATGAGAGCCGGAGACGCTGCCGATGTGACTGCGCACCCTGCCGGCGGTGTGAGACTGTGCACCCTTCCGGCGGTGTGTGACTGCAGGGTTTTTACAGGTGCGATTTCTGAAGTGATACTTCTTAGGAAATGGATGATTCTAGAACACTGATCCTGGATGCTGTGTGAGTAAAAAGCATAGCACACCCTTGACTTTATTGCTTTTGAACTCTGTATAATGCAGTGTGATGGGTTTTGGTGTAAGTATTTGGTCATATTAGCTATCGCCAGAATTACCACGTAGAAAAGTCTTTATCCCCCCAAAAAAGGTTTCTGTGGGCTTCAAACTTTCATGACTGTGCAAACTACTTAAGGAATGAGTTACCTAAGATCTTTGAATCGGAGGTTAGAGTCTGCTCAACTGGCTAAACTGTTTCTGGATCTGAGGCAGCATGGGACAACATGATGAAAGGGTGCGGTGCAGCCAGGCTCTTTATGTGATATTTTAAATTAAGCGTCTGTGGTTTGGTCAGACGGTCCTGAATAATCCACTGTGGTTGACAAGCACCACTGAAGTGAATCTTCTGTTCTTCATTGGGACTGCAGGACCAATACAGAGAAGCTGTGGTCCAAGGAGGCTAAAACTGCATCGCAAACTGGCACCCAGAACTTCGTAATGTTTAAGAGTCACCCACAGAGTTCTGGCTTTCAAGGCATGAAAGATCCAAGACCGACAAGGTTGTGGAGAGAGGCTGGGGCCTGGCACAGTGTGGCAAGGTCAGAGTTCCTAAAGAGAGACAGAAAAGGCCATTGACTAAGGTACAGTCTTAGTTGCAGTGGAGATTTAAGGGTGTTGGAGAGGTCGGGACCATGGAACATCTCCCAACAGCCTAATGAGACAAGCTGTATGTGCTGCAGAGGGCAAGGCTGGAGACGCAGGGATGTCCAAACACTTTGAAACCCAGAAGATCATGGTTTGAGTTCAAATGTTGGACATTGGGCTATTTACACTTCAGGATTTTGCTTTGATCTGATTATAGCAGAAATATATATAGCCTGCTTCTTCCCTCTTGGAATAAGAAAGAATGTAGCTTGGTTTACTTTTTTTAATTTTACAGGAGCCTAACAGTTAACATATTTTGAGCTTTTTTATGTGCACTGATGTTTTGTCCACATGTATGTCTGTGTGAGGGTGCCAGATCCTCTGGAACTGGAGCTACATACAGTTGTGAGCTGGCATGTGGGTGCTGGGAATTGAACCTGGGTTCTCTGGAAGAGTAGCCAGAGTTCTTAACCACTAAGCCACATCTCCATTCCAATACTTTGAACTTTTAAAGCAATATTGAACTTTTAGAGTGCTGGACTAAAGATTGTGGGACTTTTAAGTTGTACTGTGTGTTATATGATGATGTCAACATGAGATCTTGTGGACAAGAAATGAAAGATTATAGCTTAAAGTAATGTGTTTATGTGTAAGCTGACATTGTGTGGAATGTCCTATTTAGGTTCAGCTGTCATCTTGCCATGGCCTACAATTATCTAACGGAGCTTCAACTGAGGGATAGTTGTGATTGACGATTGATATGGGAGGGCCCAGCCACTGTGGGCAATGTCATCCCTAGTCAAGTGGGCCTGGGTTATATAGAAAAGCTAGGTAAGCGTAGTCTAGAGATAAAGACAGGAAGCCACATTCTTCTATGGTTTCTGCTTTAGTTTCAACTCAATTTCCATCCTGACTTCTCTCAATGATGAACTCTAACCTGGAAGTAAAAACCAAATAAACCCTTTCCTCCCCAAGCAGGAACAGAATGGAACTAGGATCATTGTAACTCAGATCCATCCACAGAGACAAGAAAGTGACCAAGAAAAGTTAACTGGTCATCTCTAGGTGGTCAAGTAACAGTGAGGTCTCCCTGATGTGTTTTCATAAAGTCTGTGTGGATGGGATATTTTCACAACAAATGTCATTTCTATATTTGAAAATTTTCCATGTGTGGAAATAAGCGGAAAGAAGGAGGAATAGTGAATGATTGCTCACATTGTGTAGAGCTAATTCATCTTGTGTAGCCTGATGAAAGCTTAATGAACCTCAACACTGCATGAGCATAAAGGAGTGATGGCAGCATGTTCCTACCAAGGTCCTGTCGCCTGTAGAACACATTCTGGCCTCTGCATCTCTCCATCGAAGGGTGCTGAAGGTGAGGACATGGTGATAAGAAAGCTCTGGGAAACGTCTAAATAATTATTGAAATTAGTAGCTAGGTTTTTTTAATTAATTTTGGTTGTTTGTGGCCATAAGGCAATACCAAGCCACTTTCAAAAGAACTTGGGTTAAGTCCTAATTATCTATAATTGGATTTTCTGCCTTGCAAATTATCTGTAGTGGCTTCAGAATTATTAACCTCATTCATTCCAGGAGCTCTCCAGCTGCGGGTTATACCCCATCACCTCACAGGAACAGAACTTAAAACAGAGTCAAAGAAAACCTCAAGATGAAGGATTTGAGGGTGTGTTTAGCCGGGAGAAGAGGCACCCAGGGAATATCTAAATTACTGTGTTCCAATTTTTGATGCTGAAGTTATTAACTAGTTGAGCAAGAAACAGAAGGGAGTAAATAAACTTCCGTTAAAATTAGAAGGATTCACATTGGTCACGGCTGTGTTTTCTTCCTAATGCTTGCCACCAGGAGTCACCGTGATAGCCAGAGCTCTGTCCAAGGTACTGAAAAGGAGTCCAGAAGTATTCAGTCAAAGTCTTGAGCTCCAAGGGGCTTGTGGACAATGTGGCCGGATGTCATGATTGCAGTCGGGAAAAGCCCACTAAAATTCATTAAGGAATCTCTTTGCATATCATATTTGTGATGTCATTAGTCCTGGAATTAGTAAATGCTTCTGATAAACAGGAACTTACTTAAATATCCTTTCCCACCAATCTCAGTCTTAAGAAGACGTTATTTTTAGGGTGATAATATCTGTGTTGGCTTTTGTATTCTAATTTCAAGACCATTTTACATAATTTTTATTTATTCTTGGATGATTTCATACATATATACAATATATTTGTCATTTCCAACCCAAATCTCCCCTTGTTCCTACCCAGATCCCAGATCCTTTCCCCTCCCTGCCTTCATGTCTGCTCTTTTTTCATAACTCACCAAGTCCAATTAGTGCAGTCTAAACTGTTGTGAGATAACCTTTCTTTAATCTGTTAATATATGGTGCTCTCATTGGTTGATAGCAAAAGCTGCTTTGGCCTATAGCAAGGCAGAATAGAGTTTGGCAGGAAAGCCAAACTGAATACAGGGAAAGAGAGGTTAGACTCAAGAGGTGCCAGCCAGCCACCAAACAAGCAGGATGTGTTGAAAATGAGGTAAAGAGCCTTGAGCCACATGTCAAAACATAGATAGAAATATAGGTTAATTTAAATGTAAGAGTTAGCTACTAAAGAGCCTGAGCTATTGGTTGAGCATTAATAATTAATATAAGCCTCTGAGCAATTATTTGGAAGTGGCTACAGGACAGAGAAACCTTCATTTACAGAAGCACACACTGGTGTGGGATCATCCATTGAAGTATAGACAACCCACCAGAGGTCACACCATGGAAGAACTTGAACTCCCAGGAACTGCCCTAGCCTGGACTCCATGTCTTTCCATTCTGCATCTGAGAGAGGCAGACTAACCCCAGTCTCAACTGCCACTCTAAACTCAAATGTTATTTGGGGCTTTAAATGTCCTTTTCACTCCTAAAGAAGATTTGCCAAATCAGAGCCCTTCATAACCCTGGCTTTGATCCGGATCAAAGCTTGAACATATGGTGAAGCTATGGAATTAAAGGTCTGTGTGGAATGCTGGCCCCTTCCCCCACAGCCCTCCTCTCTCCCCCTTCATGGTCCTCCTTGATTTGGATGTCAGGGACTTTTGTGAGCACACTGCAGGAATCTGACATGGCCTTCCAAGAGCTCAAAGAAGGTATTTCTCTCCTTTCTGTTTAAAGAAAAATGAAGAGCAGGAAAAATGCATGCACAGTGGCAAGGAGGCTGGGGATGTGTGTAGGACTTCTTGTGGGGGGGTCAATTCAGGGCTCTGTTTGATGAACAGATTTCCTACTTGAAGAAGAAAAAAATCAGAAAAAAAACCAACTCAAGAACTGCCCCCCAAATCTGAAGCATCACCATTAAAAGCCCCACTAATGAGTCAGCCATAGTTTCTGTTGGTAGGATTCCCACCCTGGGGCATGGCAGGGACTTTGTTCTGTGCCCAGGTCAACACATGTTTCCTGTGATCACTAGGTAGTTGGTATTTCTGGTCACAGTGTCTGTCACAACTCTACTTCTGTAGCAGAGTTCGCCCTGCTATGGTCACACAAAAGTCATCACCACAGCCAAGAAAGGAACCACATCAATCCTTTCTGACAGCGATGCCCCCGAGGACCTAATCATCTTTGACTAGGCCCCACCTCTTAAAGATTTCATCACTGCCAAACACTGCCACAATGAGGACCAGGATTCCAGTACAAGAACCATCAAGGGACAGACACAAACCTCAGGAAGGTCTCAATAATGTAACATGAGCACTATGATAAAAACTGTAAGCACCAGATCACAAACTTTTCACACTCACTAAGCATTTATTGGTAAAAGACGATCAAATATGACTCACTCGAAGCTAACTTGAGATGATAGCATGTACACCTTGCTTCCTTTTCCCACCTTCTTCCATTTCTGCCTTCATACCCTTCAGCTATAACCTAGGATTCGTTTATCAGAGAAGACATGCAAATTCTTTCTGAGAGTGGCTTATTTCTCTTGACAATGTTGCCCTCCATCTGCACTGACATAATACCATTCTTTTTCATGGCTGTATAAAACGCCACTGTGTTGACATGCCACAAAGCTGTTGAGAAGACTCACTCAGAGTTGGCCCTGCCTGCCAGGTGCTCTGACAAAGACAGTCTGAGAGAGTAGGTGGTGACAGGAGGGAATGCCTCTGTCCTGGTCGAAGGTGGCCACTTTATTTCCATATCTACTGGTTCAGTGGGGAGATCCCAAGCTAGTTTTTCTGTCTCTGACCTCTGAAAAAGTCACACAGTCCACATGTGACTTATCCTTGGCCCTCCTTCTGCCTGGCCCTGCCTGATCTGACCCCTACCCCACCTCTACTCCCCTCCATTGACTATGTACAGTTATCCACCACTGCAGGATGCCCTCCTCCAAGACCCAGAAGCTCTGAGACCCAAAACACTGCAGGCTTGCAGAACAGATCTTGCAAGAATGGGGTGAGAGAGCAAAACCCTGCCATTTCTCAGAGGGTAAAGTACCACGTGCCAGTGTGAATGTCTGTCTGAGTTCAAAACCAGCACCAATATGCATGGCAAGCCTGCCTGTAAAGCCAGCACTCAGGAGACAGAGATGGGAAATCACCAGAGCGAGCTGGCTAGATTAACTGAATCCAAGAGCCCAAAGTTCAAGAAGAGATCTAATAAACCCTGTCACAGTATATAAAATAAAGAGTAATTAAGGAAGACACTGGATGTCAGTCTCTGGTCTCTACACACACACACACACTCATATCAATGCACACACTGCATACACACATGTATACATACCATACATATATACACATGCAAAAGAAAGGAGAAAGCCAGTCAAATGAGAGACTCTTCCAATAGGGGGCCATATTCAGAAAGTGGATGTTTACTTAGCATGTTCTAGATGCCAAATAGAGTGTATGGATACAGCATTGTGAGAGCAAGAAAATTAGGCCACAGTCTGATTTCATCAGAAATCAATTTGATGATGCACATTGCTCAGGTATGTGCACAGAAACCCTACTTATAATGGGTACTACTGAGTCACGGTCATCAGTAAGCAGATAAACACACCAGTGAGTACAGCCAAAAAGGGTTTCCCCAGATTTGTGACTCTTGGACCTGCTTCCTTAATTCATTCAACTCTGCCTAGAAATTCACTTCCTCAAAAATATATCCTTGACAGATGTGTTGTTGACATCTTATAATCCCAACACCACTGGGATGAGAGAGGCAGGTGAATCTCTGTGAGTTCCAGGCCAGCGAGGGATTCACAACAAGACACTGCCATAAAAAGGGGGGGTGGCCTGCAGCACTCCTCACCCCATTCTTCGAGAGGTTTGAAATGGTGTGGAGGAGTTCACAGAGCAATACCACCACTGTCTCCCTGACAGAATGCAAAAGGGGGAGACCTGGAGAGAGCAATCTCACTCACAGTCATCCTAACATGGGACTACAGTAGCCGTCTCCAAGGCCTGGATAGAAAACCTGCTCTGTGTAAGGAGCTCTGTGTCAAATGCCCCACTCTGCTGCTCCTGGTCAACAATTTCTGGAGTCAATGACTGATTAAGAAATCCCTAACCCCAGCCTGGCCCCAGATCCCAGCCATTTATCAGCCCTGCATGCAGGGTGCTGAGGCCACTGACTGGACAGATTGCCTCACCAGAAACTGGCCCGTCCCTCTAGACATCCACTATTAAATAGCATTGCTCCCCCACTCATTTCAGACCCAGGTCCATCTTCACTTCTCTCAGCTACTGGGTGATATCAGTTATTCGACCTCTCTGAGGCTCAGTGTTTATGTCAGCTGGCTTGGGAGATGTCTGTGTAGAGGAAATGCACTGATGCATTTAATGAGATGGGTTTGTAGAGTAGGAACCTCACATCCCAATTCTCAAACCTGGAATTAGTGCATATCACGCTGGGTAACATCCAAGCTCCAGGCATGAACCAACCCTTTTTATGGTTTGGATGTTCAATGTCCCTTGGAGCACTTGGACCCGAGCTAGTGGAGCCATTTGTGGAACTCTGGAACCTTAAGCACATGGAGATCTAGCTGGAGGCCCCAAGGAGGCAGATCAGTAGCAGCATATCATCTCTGACTCTTTCCTGCCTTGATCTCTGCTTCCTTGTCCAGCCAGGAGTAAAGATTCCACTCTGCCACCAGCCACCACCCCAGGATGCTCTGCCTGAGTCCACAGAGCCATGTCAACATGGGTGAGCCATCCCAAACCAGAGTCATGTGAACACAGAGTGAGCCATCCGAAACCACAGAGCTGTGTCAACACAGAGTGAGCCATCTAAAACCACAGAGCCATGTCAACATGGAGCCATCTAAAACCACAGAGCCTTGTCAACACAGAGTGAACCATCTAAAACCACAGAGCCATGTCAACATGGAGCCATCTAAAACCACAGAGCCTTGTCAACATGGAGCCACAGAGCCTTGTCAACATGGAGCCATCTAAAACCACAGAGCCATATCAACATGGAGCCATCTAAAACCACAGAGCCTTGTCAACACAGAGTGAGCCATCTGAAATAATGAACAAAGAAACCTATCCTCTCTTGAGCCACTTGTATTGGGAATTTTGTCACATGAGATGAGACAAAAATGCTAACTAAAAAATAACTAATACACAATTCAATTTTCATGTTTGTGGTAGTTTAAATGTAATTAAACCCATAATCTCATAGGGAGTGGGACTATTAGGAGTTGTGGCTTTATCGGGGTGGGTATTTCCTTATTGGAGGAAGTGTGTCACTGTGGGGGTGGACTTTGAGGTTTCCTATGCTCAGGATATCACCCAGTGTCTCAGTCCACTTCCTGTTGCCTATAAACCAAGATCTACCACGTCTGTCCACACACTGCCATCCTCTCCTCCATACTGATAATGGACTGAACTCTGAACTGTAAGTGAGCCACCTCAAATAAATGTTTCCTTTATGAGAGTTGCTGTGGCCATAGGTGTGTCTTCACAGCAACAAAAACCCTAAGACAATGCTATTATTTTCTTTGTGACATACAAGGAAACTGAGGCACTGAGGGATGTGTGCATGATCACAGTTGACAGAGCTCTGACTCAAGCCCACCCTGCCTGAGGCCCAAATGTTCAGACATCGTCCATGTGCAGCATCCAATAGAAATCGTCCTTCTCCTCATCCTAACCCCAATGATTTCCACAGCCCTCATTTTCCAGCATCTAGTGCATGGAATTCAGCTCTAAATTCAATTCAGTCACTTCCTGAGAACAGACAGGTTTCTGGTCTGAAGATGTAGCTCTGTGGGTTGAGAGTTTGCCTAGCACACACATGGTCCTGAGTTTTGTGCCTAGCTCTGCATAAACCAGGCTCTGTGGTGCATGCCTGTAATCCCATAACATAGAAGATAGGGTGATCGAGTTCAAGGCCATCCTTGCCTACATATGAGCTTGAAGCCTGGCATGAATAGGGTATTCTTGAGGAGCCAGCTAGGCCATCAGCACCATCTGATGTCATCACATATACAATGCACACACACCAAGTCACACAGACCTACACCTATGTCACTACTCCTTGTGTGCACACCAAAACTGTCTCCCAGGATGCCTTCTCCACTCCTCCCCAGCCTTCATGTATTGTTGACCATGCCCAAATGTCCAGGTCTCAAGGGTGTGTGTTGAATCTCAACCATTGAGGTCAATGACAGGGTGAAACAGGGGCTGCAGAAGTGTCTTCCAGAAGCTCAAGATCTTGTAAATATTTAAATAGAGGGTGATGTAGCATCCTTCTGTATGCTGTGATTGTGTATTTCTCTTATCGGTTGATGAATAAAGTTGTTTTAGCCAATAACTAGGCAGAATATACCTAGGCAGGAAATAGAAACAAAGATAGTGAGAGAGAAAGCAGAGTCTGGGAGATGCCACGGAGCCACCAGGAAAGTGAGATGCTGGGCATCACCAGTAAACCACAACCACATAGTGATACGTAGATTAATAGAAATGGGTTAACTTATAAGAGAGAGTGAGCCAGTAAGAAGCCTAAATTATTGGCCAAATAGTTGTAACTGATATTAAGTCTCAGAGTAGTTATTTCATAAGTGGCTGTGAGGACCCAGTGGACAGAAAGAAGCCAACCAGTCCACTGGTACCAGCAGGATGGAGAAAAGTCTCCATCTACAAGAGGAAGAGAGGGAGAAGGGAGGGGAGAGGAGAAGGAAGAAGAGGGGGTGATAGTACAGAGACCAAGAGCTAAATCGGGGTAAGAGGGTGAGAGAGAAAGGAGAAGGGGCAGATGGGGAGAGCTTGGGGGAATGGGACGGTTAGGATGGAGGAAGGGTGGATCTGGGAGCAGGGAAGTAGATATCTTAATTAAGGGANGAGAGAGAGAGAGAGAGAGAGAGAGAGAGAGAGAGAGAGAGAGAGAACACATGCGTGCATAAGAGAAGAGCATTCCTGTAAGAATTCCCATCACTGGTGTCTGGGGATGTTTCAGCACCCAGACTCCATCGCAGCAGCATCTGCGCAGTACGAGCAGCAGCTGGTTTCTCTGGAAGTGGCATTTACCCTGCAGCTGTCTACAGTCCCCACCACTCACCACTCCCTGGTGCTCCACAGCCTTGACGTCCATCAATTCACTCCTGCGCCCTCGTGTCTTATCATGACGGAAAAAATCAAACTCAGAGTGGCACATCTCTGTGTGTCTTCAGAGAATGCTGTTTGTGCAGAAATGACCTCTTTCCCATTGTCTTCAACCTGTAGGCAACAACCCTGACCCACCTGCTGCAGATGACTTGTGGTTGAGACCTTTGGGATACACTCTTCTCGGGACCCTCACTGACCAAGGCTCTATTCCAGGCCCCAACTAACCAGGTCTAACCCCAGAGTCTTCTCTCACACCCTGCTCTGAACCTTCTCCTGCCCCGCTCTCCCTCTAAAGCCCATCCTTTCCCTGGACACAGTAAGAAGCCAGGGCTTGTAAAGGAGGGATCCCTGAAAAGAAGGGGCAGGCGCTGGTGACAGCACTGTGCAGCATCAGGTGCTTCAACCTGACAGTTACAGCTGGCTTCTCTAAGGCCCAAAGTCTCCACAGGTTCCTCTGGGGCACGGGAATCAGAAGTGAAATGGAGAATGATGCAGAGGGAGCCACATGACCTCAGCAGGCCAAGTCTGGTCTCCTCAGCCCTGTAAACTAAGGATCTGTGGAAAATCCTGCAGGAATGGAATCAGTTCACTAATTTTTTAAATTTTGCATTTTTAGGGCTGATGAAGTGGCTCAGCAGGCAAAGGCACTTGCCACCAAGCCCGATTAATTCAGTCCCCAGGTCCTACATTGCAGAAGGAGAGAATCGATTCCCACAGGTTGTTCTCTGACCTTCTTCACACATGCGCCATAGTGTGTGTGTGTGTGTATGTGTGCACATACCAAATACACACACATGCCATACAAATGTCACAAATTGCATTGACTGGTTTTATGTCCACTGCTTTTGCAGAGGACCTAGGTTCCGTTCCCAGCACCCACATTAGTCTGCTCACAGCTACGTATGACTCCTGTTCCGAGAGATGTTGGCACGCTCTTCTGGCCACACACATGCCCCCACACAGACACACACACAGAATTAAAAAAATAAATCTTTCAAAGACATTTCCCACCAAGCTGGGTATGGCGTGACTCACACCTACAATTCCAGCACTTGGTAGACTGTGACATGAGACAGGCCATGAATTTGGGACCAGTCCCGGCTCTGCAGAGCAAGAACTTATCGCTAAAGGAAAAACAAACAAGCAAACAAACTTCCACCCGGGGCCTAGCAAACAGTTTTTCCATCCCTCAAGTGCCAAACAACCGTGGAAGAAAGGAGATAAAAAAAAAAAAAAGCCAGTACAGCTATAAAAAGTGAATTCAGGGTTATAACGCTCGAATGGCCTTAAACACTGTGTCTGAACTTCAAGTTTTCTCTCTATCTGGGGTCCATTCCCAGTACACATTCCATCCTGAACAGACAGCCCTCCGCAGAACAGTTCTGATGTAAACAGCTAGTAATGTTGATATATTAGAATTAAAAGAAATTTTCTAAGGCCAGATTCTGCCATGTTTTAGGAATTATGCCCTAGTTGTTCTAGGAATAATTTTGCTTCAGGGAGCCAATTAAAGTTATCAAAGCTGCAGGTTCTCCTGGCTGCTAAAGACACAATGTATCTTACACACGCCTCTACAGGTTACTATTTACAATAGGCTGCAGATTATTTAAAAATATCTCCAACCAAGCCAACAGTGGCACAGGCCAATCATGTCAGCTGTTCAGGAGGTTGAGGTAAGAAGATGGCAAGATCAAGGCAAGTATATGTGGCTGTGGCTGTCCTGTGGGGGCTGCCAGAGCTACAGAGTGAGTTCAAGGCCAGCTAGGCAACTTCGATCCTACTGCAGCTTCTTAAAAACAAATTATTATTATTATTATTATTATTATTATTATTATTATTATTATTAT
>LOJH01019101.1:0-21405 GCA_001685095.1 Ellobius talpinus | reverse complement strand
GTGTATTAGACACCAGGTATTTTGGTTCTGTATATTATATTTTTAACATATTTTTAAAATATTGATTTGGAACCATAGGACCTGTAACCTCCATATAATTCCCACTATGGATGGTAGACTCTGAGCTCAGACTACCCAAGCTCAAATCCCACTTTTACTAACTGTATGGTATTTGTCAAGTGACTTACCCTTTCATTGCCTCAAATATTTATTGTAACTCTCCTTTGATTTCAAGAATCATTGAAAGAATTAAATGAGGAATTATCTAATCAGTTAAGTGATACATTTATACATTTATAGTTGAGCCTGCTTCATAAGCAGGGCTTGCAAATGCTGGCTACTTCCCAGTATTATCTCTGGAAACCAAAAGAACAAAATTGCATCATGCTGAGGAGTTCTTATGCTCAGAAATCAACTCTCAACGTGGAGCTGATATTTATCATTCTCTTTCTACACCCCTCCCCCCAGTTAATTCACACACTCCCCTAAGTTTTTCACAGCGAGCTTACTTCAGATTGATCACCTCTGTTCTGGAATACTCCTTGACTAATAAGGCTCCTCTCGCTAATATGCATACACATGAATCATCTAATAACCCCGTCCAGAAGAGTTCATAGAAGTGAATGGCAGATTCTTCTCAGAGAAGTCCACTTGTGGCCTGGCCCTAGGCTGGTACCTGAGGCTGTGAGCCAGTTTCGTACACTGGCTTAAAACGCCCCACAAATGATACCAGGGGGCTCCCTTTGTCTAAATTGTTTGTGCAGTGTGGTCTGTGGTGGAGCCCTCCTTTTCTCCTGGGGGTCTGGGATTTGGGTTCTTCCCAGGCAGAAGGTGCCTGCTTACCTGACAGGTCTCAGAAAATATCTTGGCGACTGGGCAACTAATGAGCTTAGTGGTGGAAGCCACTTTGCAAGTGCTGTCACAATCACTGGGCCAATGGACTGTGCCCCGCGTGACTTCACTGGGAAAGCACTCGCGAGCTGACCTAGTTTCCTCTGGACTCCACCCCGGGGGGCCGCTTCCCTCTGCTGATTTTGCTTTATTTGTTTCCCTGAAAAAAATCTTAGCCACAGCACGCCAAGTTCTGAACGTCTCTGCCAATCCCACCTAGGGAGGCCTCGGTTCCCCTAACACACAAGCCTCCTTAAAAAGGTCCTGTCCTTGGGGAGATCTTCCCTCTCTACAAAGTCAGTGTTCTTTGAGCAAAATCGTCCTGAATGGTGGAGCGTGCACCCAACCAGAGAGACTCAGCTTCAAGGCCGCTCTTTCTTTCTGACTACACTATGCTTTAATGTTCCCAGCAGTTCCTTGGGCGGACTATGAAAACAACACCAGTTATAGAAGGGACCAGGACTAAGTGAACATTCAATAAATGTAAACATTTATGGAGTGTTTAACTACCACTGACAGCTACAGTTTCTCTCAGTAGCTAACGGGTCACTTCTCAGATGACTCTGCTACAGAAAAGCCTGTGTGGTGGAGAGGGACAGAAGTAACTGAAATAGGAGGTTTAGACGCTTGGCCAGTACATAGCTTTTGAGAACAGGGTGAGACGGGAAAGAAAACCCAAACTAACACATTCCAATGGCACAAATGCTTTCCTCATGAAAGGCAGAGGCTGAGAACTTGCCACGCTGTAAGACCACCGAAGCACTAAAGGGAGTATTCCTGGGTCCCATTGCCTGGAGCAAACAATAACGAATACTGAAACTCAAGCCTTTTTTTTTTTAACAATACAAGGCCTGCTACCTAGACTAGTCCCTGTGTTGCCTACACAGTGGATTAATAGGCCCTGAAATGCTTCATAGAGGTCAAGGTTTACTGCTTCTGATTTCACTTTTATCCCTTCCTGCTCCTCTGTCACCTATCTGGCACCTATCTGGCACCACTGTCAACAAAGGCCCTTTGCTGCTTGCACCAATGGTTATTCATACACGGTGATGTGCTGTGCCATTCTGTGGTGTGGTGGGCTAGACACTTGCTACTTAGAAAACAAGAGAAAGTACTTGGCTGGCATGAGCAAAGCCCTGGGAACCCCAACACCATTTAGATAACAAACTACAACACCCTATAAGTTAAAAAATAGTTGATGTTTAAAATCCCTCCTCAAAAAAGCACACTGAAGAAAGCAAGTGGAGATTGTCAGAGTAGAAGTCAGCAGAACTCACAGCCAACCCCAATTAGAACCTCATTTCCCAAGTTCTAGTTACCTAACCGAAAAAGGGAGATAATTTGATACTATTTTTAAATAACAAAAATGTATTAAAATGTACATAGTAATATATATCCAAGCATGTATACACACATACATAAGTAGTATGCATACTGCTAAATATACAATCTATAAATATACATTGTTTTTATTTAACAGTTACAAATTGAAGGTGCATTTAAATTACATAAATTTGTAAATTACAATGTGTGTAACGATCAAGTCAGAATAACTGATATTTCCATCTCCTAAACATTTATCATACTTATCATTTTGTTGGCAACCATCAAACACTTCTCTTCCAGTCCTTTCATGAGCGTGTATTATATAGATCGGTTGATCTGTTTGCTGTTTACTAAGTAACATGGTCAAAACTCATGAAGAATTAATAGAGCCTTCAAGAGCCATAGTTAAATTCAACCACATGGGCAATCAGAGACTGTTTCTCGGATTTTTCTGTTCTTTAGCTGTGAATAAATGAGCTTCAGAAATGTAGGGAGAACCGGTGAAGTACTCCTAGGTTCACACTGGAAGGAACGGAAGGCAGTGTGAAGGAATAGGAAGAAAAAGTATTTAAAAAGTGGAAACTAACTATAGCTTGTTAAGCATTTATGTCTTGGTAGAGGTTTACATGGCTCTCATGGGACCCCGAGTTAGTTCTCAAGAGAGTATATGGTTATAAAACAAACAAACCCTTCCCTGTTCTCAGGTCTCCTGCTTTGTTATGGGGCATCTTCTTTCAGGAGCTCCTGCCATCTTGAGGCCTCTGACATGAGGCCTTCACTGGAACTGGCACTAGGCTGTTAGGATCCCCAGGATCCAAAATTGTGAGCTACATCAACCTATTTTCTTCCAAATCACCCCAATTGTTTCATGATAGCAGCAGGAGCAGCCCAGCCTCAGGCCTGTGCAGAAGAAGAGTGGGATTGGTTTTGAAGGGATAGAATTTGGCCTCCATGGTATTCAGAGCTAGTGTTTCATCTCTAAGGAACACCCCCTTTTTCTTTTTGTACTGTTTTATTAATTCTTTGAGAATTTCATTCAATGTATTTTGAGGATACCTCTCTCCCAGTTCTTTCCCTTACCATCCTTCCATCCCTTCCTATTGAACTTTGAGAAAGTCATCGTCGTCGTCGTCGTCTTCTTCTTCTTCATCTACTTCTCCTCCTCCTCCTCCTCCGCCTCCTCCTCCTCCTCTTCCTCCTCCTCCTCCTCTTCTAGTACAGGGTTTGGGGCCTGCCTGAGGGTGTGGTCCACCTATCAGGGGGCATATCATTAAAAGAAACTGACTCTCCTTCTCCCAGTAGCTATCAAATGTCAATAGTTCTTCCACTAATCATGGGATTACAAGTCTATCTTCCCCCAAGTATGTTGGAATTTTGTTTGGCCAGAGCTTTCAAAGGTCTTGTGCAAGCTGTCACAATTGCTATGAGTTAATAGGTGCATCTGTCCAGTCATGTCTGGAAAACACTGTTTTCTTAATGTTATCAATCTTTCCATCCCTTCTTCCAAAAAGATCCCTGAGTTTTGAGGGAAGGGGTGTATGGTGGTTTGAATGAAAGTGACCCCCCACAGGCTCATAGGCAGTGACACTATTTGGAGGTATGGCCTTGTTGAAGTAGGGGTGGCCTTGTTGAAGGAAGTGTCTCACTGGAGTAGGCTATAAGGTTTCAGAAATTCAAACCAGGCCCAGTGTCTTATTCTCTCTTCTTGCTGTCTGCCAAACCAGATGTAGAACTCTTAGCTTGTTCTCCAGCATCATGTCTTACTGCATACTGCCCTGACCCCACCATGACAATAATAGACTAAACCTCTGAACCTATAAGCCAGTCCCAATTAAATGTTTTCCTTAATAAGAGTTGTTGTGAGCATGGTGTCTCTTCTCAGCAACAGAAACCCTAACTAGGACAAGATGTGACATGAATGTATGATTTTGGGATGAACACTCCAGTCTTTTGTTGCCTGCACATTTACTATGGTGGCCTCTTTTAACTGCTCTCTATCTCAAGGACCATTCTTAAATGTACATTGTACAAATAAGCAGACACCAAGCCTGATCAGATCCATAGACCATGATTTGTAACTTCCTGATCTTAAGTGTTTCTCACCAGGACAATATTAACGTTCCCACTTTCACACAGCCAACAGTAGAGTCATGACTCTTACCAGACATGCCTTCGTTTCCTAATCATCAAGCTACCAGTCTAGGGGAACTGTCCATGTGTAGACACCTCCCTAACCCACCACAAAAAGACCATGTCTCAACAAAGACACTGAGTGGCACCAGCTTAAGAAATGCAGAAATCGGGGCCAGCAAGATGGCTCAGCAGGCAATGGCACTTGTCACCATGCCTGACAACTTGAACCAGATCCCTGAAACCCAAATGGTAGGAGAGAACCAGTTCTTACAAGTTGAAACACACACATACACACACAAAGCAAATAAATATAAAAAATTAAAAGGAAACATAAATTATTATCTTCCAGCAGTATCCAAAAAGATATTGACAAGTAATAGCTAATAATTCTTTGAAACAGCAGAGACATGTTAGCATACAAGGATGGTCATATATATGTCTTGTTATTTTACAATAGCAATGATATAAATCCAAACCAATTTGGTTGCCCTGAGGTTCTTATGTAAACCAAAAGCACACAGCACTTACCTGGAGGATTTTATTGGCTGTTATTACCGGAGCCTTGTCATTTACAGACTCAACAGTCACAAAAAGGGTCTGAGGCAGACTCTGTTTCCCGAGCTCCGAGCTGCTTGCCAAGATGGTGAGACTGTCTGTTAGCTCCTCACTGCCATTATGAACATAGTGAATCAACCCCTGCTCCACCTGAAACCAAACCAACAGAAGCACTCAGTCCCAAACCATGACAGAAGTGCTCAAAAAGAAGCCCAAACGCAAAACTCTCCCTAAGGCACAGAAGCATGTCTTCATCCCATGACGGAGTGGGAAATGTGATGGACGGTATCACACTTCATCCTAAACATAAGTGAAATTCCACTTCGTCCTAAGGATAGGTTAAAAGAAAGGTAGAGAAATGCAAGGTGGTGCAGTAACGAGAATGCTGGATTAGTAGCAGAAGACAAGTTTAAATGCCACTTCTAACAGTAACGTGTGCTGTTGGTTGCTCATAACCCAGCCTCTTCTACCAATGGGACACCACGGTGAAGTTCAAGTTCGACTTGCTTATTTAAGGTGCCTACATTTGGAAGGTTTTGGTTGTTTTATTTGACAATCTAAACCGTCAGATTTAGGCTCTCCTGGGGTTTCATTTCTCTTCCTTGGAAACACATGGATCAGGGAAACTATAAAGTTCCCCACACATATTTTCTGAGCTAAGCAGGTACTGTTTCCTTAACCATTTTCTGTGTCTGAGGTTATGTGTGATGGTGAGTTTTAATTGTCAACTTGAGACAATCCGGACTCACCANAACCAGCTCAATTAAGGACTGTCTCCATTGTGGGGGGGTGTCTCAGTTAAGGCCATTCATTGATGTAGGAAAACCCAGCCTACTGTGGGTAGCGCCATTCCCTAAGCAAAGGGGTCCTGACCTATTTAAGAGTCAAGAAATAGAGCTGAACAAAGGCAAGCGAGCAAGCAGCATGCTTGTATTTGTTTCTCTTTGCTCTTGATTACAGATGTGATGCAAGTTCCTGCCACTGTGACTCCCCTGGAATTGTAGGCAGAAATCAGTCTCTTCTCCCTAAATCACTTTTTTGGGGGTATTTTTGGGGGTATTTTATCATAGCAACAGAAATGTAACTAGGACAACCTGCTACCTTCTAATCCTGAGCCCTCACTTTCATAATAAATCATGTATCTCTTATCTCTTAAATTAATATAGACAGACTATGGCAGAATACATTACGATCAAATTATTCTACCACAGAAGATCTTTCATAGTAATAAAGCAAATATAATATTTACTTTTATCCCTGTTAGATTCCATCTTTTTAATTTCAGTTCTAAAGTTATCACTGGATGGTTAAGTTATTCCTCTTTGATTTGTAGAAACCAAAAGCCTTATCAGAGTCCTTTCCCCTCTCTCAGACTTGACTGCTGGAAACATGGAAGATTGCAGTTCAGCACCAGATTGCGTTCAAGCTAGAGGGGAATTTAGCTTTACTGAGTCTGCTACCAAAACACAATGGTAAGAACTTCCAACGACCCAAAGGAGTTGTTGGAATTATGAACAAGTCTCTGGGGCTGTGTTTGTTTTGACAAAATTTAGCCAAAAATTTGAGTGGTTCAATTTAGCCCATTCCTGTAGTGCACTTCCTTTGAGCAGAGCCTTTTGATCTTACAGGGGTGTTTCTGACAGGGGTGGAAAGTTCAGTCCCCTCAAGGGAAAATTATGGCCACAGGTTCTATGAGAAATTCCGGAGTTCCCTGAGTTTCCAGATAACAGGGCCTAACCTCGGATTCCTAGAGGTTAGGCTACTCAAGCACAACCAGTGAGGGGCTGATCACAAGATGAGAGAACTCAGAAATGCAAGTACTCTATTGATAGTGCTCACTGCCAGGACACTTTCCCTGGAGAAATATATCACTTCCCCCAAATCACACACCTTTTAATGAGCAATTTGTCCCAAAATTGCACAGCACTTAATAATATTTAGCTGGGAGCTAAGAAAGGTCCCCAAATTGCATACCAGTTAATAATATTTGGCTGAAAGCTGTCTCTTCCTATCCTTTGAAAGCCAAAAAAAATCTGCCGATCAGATGAAGGCCCCAGCCTTTTCTAACTCTCTTTTCTGGTTTATTTATTTTTTCTATATTACTAATAATCTTCATTCAACATGCTGCCTTTCACAATTTTCCTGCCTCTCTGTCTCCCTGTTCCCCCATCTGGGGAAAAACTCCACAAGGACAAGGTTTCTGCCTGGTTCATTCATCATGTTGTCCTCATCACCTAGCTCTGGAAGCCCTGACCCAAGACACTCACACACTTCTCACTGAGCAAACAAAGCCAGGGTCTCTCCACTAAGACACAGAACACCACAGACACATAGGATCAGAGTTACTTTAAGTGAAAATGACAATATCTCAAAACCTAGAGACCAAAGGGATTACATATAAAGAGACAGTGTAAGGAATCACCTGACAAATAGGGACATGTGACTTTGTCATATGTCTATGAATAGGCTGCATGAAAACACAGATGCCCCGGGAAACAAGTATGTCTCCACATAGATTTCAACAAGCAATCCTCTTATGAACATGATTAGTTACTCACTTGACTCAGAATACATGAGATAAAAGGTATTTGATTTAGCTTACAGCAAAGCAGACGGTCACTATTGATAGGTTTCCTGGACGCCATGATTGAGAGATGAGAGTAGTCCTCTTCCCTGGGTCAGAAGGAGAAAGTGCTCTCCTAGCCTCTGCATCCTGTTTCTTCATGGCTTCCTAACGATACCTAGGTAAGTCTAGCCTCCTTGACAGTGGATGGGCAGAGGCATGAACCCTCCAAATGTAGCCCCAAGTACCCTCTGCCCCTCCTCAGCCTGTGGGTACACCTCCCCAGATAGCCCCTCATCTCTCAGGCCCCCCACACTCTTGGCTATGCTGCTCCTTTAACTAACACTGCCTTGTTCAGGTTCCTAATCTCTTCCTTCTGTGCTCTTTATCCAGCTCCTCAAAGTCTAGATTGAACGTGGTCCCTTTGCAAAGAGTTACAGTCTTCTCTCCGCTCTTCAGTTAGAATTGGGTATGCCAGCTCTGTACTCCTACAACACGACCATGGAAATAGAATATGAGAGATAAGAGAGCATCCCAATTAGAGATGAAGCATCTGGCTCCTCCATGGCACTTCCTGAAGCAAGGACTACATTTCAGTTACCACAGCAACACATAGCAACTAAAACAGAGCACGCCTTTAGTAAGTGGATTTAAATTCATTAGGAATCCCATAACTTGGATTTACAAATTTTCATTTACTTTTATGTTTGGGTGTTTTGCCTGTGTGTATGTCTGAACACAACTTGCATACTTGTTAGCATGTCAGATCCCTTACAACTAGGTTTACAGAAGTTTTGAGTCACCATGTGGCTGCTGGGAACTCAACCTGGGTCCTCTGCCAGGGCAATCATTGCTTTTAACTGTTAAGCCAACTCTTCAGTCTCCAACTTGGAATTCTTAAAGGCAAAATGAAGCAACATACATGTGTTTTTAGCTGGAGAGGCAAAGCCAGGCAAATGTGGTGGTGAGTGGGGGGTTGTGGTTTCCAATCTAAAGAGTTTGTATTGCTAACAGGCTTCTAAGGGAGATCTGGAGGGTGATTTTTAAAATTAAAAAATAATAAACTTTGGTAGAAGTCATTAATTTACTCCTGTAAGAAAACACAGTCTAATAATAATAATAATAATGATAATAATAATAATAATAACCAAAGCAAAGAAACCAGATAGCAACCTCGAGTTGACCTTGGTTATTTCATCTGCCTTCAAAATCTGGATGCCAGACGAGCCGTTGTATCCAGCTTGCTGACTACCAGGACTGAGCCACCCTAGACACCTGTGGCCCCATGTTTAGCATATAGTATGTTCTTTGTAAAACATCTGGTGATTGGATGAAGGGATACATGAATGAAAAACATTCACAAAAGATGAAGTAGCTGAGTGTTCCTGGTATCAATGAGAGGGATAGGGTACTATTGTAGAAGTGGGCATTAGTAAGGCTGGTAGAGTCAGTTCATGGTGTACAGTCAAAAGTCGGAAGATTGGGAGAAAGTAAAAAAAAAATTGAGGGCCTCTGACCATCTTTCTCTCAAATGTTTAGAGTGTATGAGGGGCACAATGATGTTTAGAGTGTGTGAGGGGCACAATGATGTTTAGAGTGTGTGAGGGGCACAATGATGTTTCCTTGTGGGAATAAGGCCTTTCACATCACATTTTCAGCAGAACCAGGACCTAAGAGAAGCTTCCAAATTCGTGGCAGTGAAAAGAAATGTTGAATGCTTTTAAATGACAAGACCTATCTCAGGAAGTAGTAAATATGCCGTCACTGAAGATGTTTAGGCAGTGTTAAGCCCGTCCCTATGGGGACGCTACAGACAAGCTTCTAGCATCCTGTGGGAAGCTGGACCCCAAGGTCCCTCCACCCTGAGTCTGTGAGTCTAAATGATAGTCAATTCCAACCCCTCCCCCCCGTGCCAGAACAACATACTCAAATATATTAACTGTGATTTATTACCTGTTTCCTGGAAAATTTCATTAGCTTTACTCTTGGAAAATTGGAACTTTGAACATAACCGTGCTTTGGTGGCTCAAGGAGAACAAATTCACAGTCAAGATTCTCAAAATTGCTTGGAATTCTGAGGTGGTCTGGTAGAAGTGCTTTGGAACCCCCTTCCTGAACCGTGAGATTCTGTACCTCCAGGGGGATCCACTTAGGGATGATATCCAAACGCATTTCTACCCTCCTTACAAAGTAGGAATCCTGGCTCACATCTAGGGTGAACTGATCCTTTTGTTGGCCAGGAGCTGTCTGTACATAAAGGACATTGCCATCATCAATATCCTGCCAGGTGAAGCTCAGAGTGAACTTCCCATTTGTACCCACGCTGCCATCTTCTGCGGTAGATTTTTGGAGGTGTCCATGCATTGGTGGAGTCCTGACTACGAATACTGTCTCCGGAGGGATCTCATCTTCAGTCCCAGCCTTGTTCACAAACACAACACAAGAAGAAAAGCACATGAAGAACCAGAAGAGCCAAAACTGTCAATGAACCAAACGGTTTCACTCTGACAAGTGGCCTAAGTTACAATCTGCGTTATTACACAGCTTAAGACCAGGTCCGACCTGGGGCCATGCTGATCATGCCAATATTTGGAATCTCAGCCCTGGTCACAAACAAACAAACAAATGAATGAATGGTCAACAGCACGTGTGTAGCTATGAAGCATTTGCACACAGCAGAAAAACACCCTGAATATTCTAAAAGTTAAGGTATAAGAATTAAATGTTATAAGGGGAGGGCTGGAGGCTTGCCTAGCATCCAGCACGTGCAAGGCCACGGATTTGATCCCCAGCACCGTGGTGGGGGAATTATGAAGAGAAGGAAGCAAGGATGGTTTCAGGAAGAAGAGTTGCATCACTAAAATTGCACGACTGTAGAAGGGAAAAAAGCCTTTTCCCTGTTTAGTTCTACTTTCTCTAGCTCAGCATTTCCTGTGCATTTTCATTTTATTGGTTCAGCAAAGTCCATTTAGAAACTGTCTTTGCAACAGATTAAGTCACAAGAGAGAGCATGCCCCCTCGTGGTGAGATGCATTAACTCTCTAAGCTTGGGGGAAAATTGTGGAAAGCTAGTTAGTGCCTTCTCTTCCCTTAGTCAAGTTTCATTATTTACCAACCTATTCTAGCTCCCACTCATCTCTGATATTGCTGGTTACTCTTGGGAAGTGGGCCTGCATCCTGAAGGCAGAGTCAGAGCAGCCTGCATGTCTGGCCAACTGTTAAAAGCACAGCTTTCCCAGCCTACACCCTATAGGACATGACCCTAAAAACAACCGCCAGGCCAAACTGATCCATAGGGCTGTGCCTACTAGAAGTTTCAAAGTAAGAGGATGAGGGAACATCGTGGCTCTGCTCTCACCCTGGTACAGCTCCACTGGTCTAGATCAGTTTTATCCATCAGTTTCGGGAAACTAAACAGGACCACATCCAGAAATGAAGAAAGAGACTGTGCAATGGTGCCCTAAGCTGTTTGGGGAATCCCTTTTATGTCTGTTAAATTACTTCTTCCTCCCATCATAGACTAACCCATATCACATGAAACGTTGTTAGTACAGCTATTAGCAACAAACAAAAATGAAAATCTCCTCATTTGTCATAATACATACTTCCCTCCCTTAGTCCTAGGTTCACACTACACTAAGCATGGGCACATACATGAATGAACGTGTATATAAACACGGCTTTAAAATAAGACTGAACATTGAGCAGATTTTATTTCCAAGTGAGGGAAAATTGGTAGAATCAAATTCCAAACCTCCTAACTTTTCATCTTAGTGGCACATAGTATGTATATTAAGTGTGCATACACCCACCCGGTGGTGGTGGCGCACGCCTTTAATCCCAGCACTCAGGGGGCTGAGGCAGGCGGATCGCTGTGAGTTCGAGACCAGCCTGGTCTATAAGAGCTAGTTCCAGGACAGGCTCCAAAGCTACGGAGAAACACTGTCTTGGGAAAAAAAATTGTGCATACACATATATTAGAGCTACTCCCAGTACCATGAAACACACACAAGCACACTCACACGCACACACACACACACACAGGGAGAGAGACAGAGGGACAGAGAGAGACAGAGAGAGAGAGGGAGGTATTTTCAGAAGCAAACATATTTGCTTATTGATTATTAGTCCCCTCGAGTCTAAGTCAATAAAAACACCCAGTGTTTTGGGTGGCGCCTACCTGGAGCTTTCCACTGCTCAGTTTTACT
The DNA here is from genome assembly GCA_001685095.1 of Ellobius talpinus. Lineage (NCBI taxonomy): Eukaryota > Metazoa > Chordata > Mammalia > Rodentia > Cricetidae > Ellobius > Ellobius talpinus. The sequence goes on along the minus strand of LOJH01019101.1, from coordinate 9,729 downwards.
GCTTCTCCTTCTTCCACCGTAAGGCTGCTGCTGTGCAGAAACTGAGTGTAATGTTGGTGACTCTCCAAGGACACTTGGACACAAATGCTCACATATAAGTAGGTATCTTTAACCTTCACTGTTAAGTTAAACGTATCGAAGTTCCCATTGCCATTGTGCCTATAAATCACATGTCCCTGCTTCAGGTCATGTTGGGAAAATGAGTGCACCTCAGAACTGTTGACCAGGATTCTGCCATGTTTGGGGGGTTGCGAGATGTGGAATTCAAACTCATGGTCTGTTCTGACATCTTGGTTCGTGGTGACGCTCAGGTTGGCTGTTGTGACGCAGCTGTCTCTCCCTCTGGACACAAGCAGCCCTGTGTTGTTGACTATGTGGACATAGGCCTCTGACACACTGACCTCGAAAAGGGATGACGTGTAGTGGACACCATCTGTCACGAACAGCAGGAATCGGGCAGAGTATGGACCATGGTGCCTGAAGAGCACACGCCTTTCCTGGAGGTCCTCTTGCCTGAACTGGTACAGCTTTTGAGACGGCTCATCGGCTTTCACCAAATCTCCATTTGGTATGCCACGCCGAGTGTAGAGCAACTGCCCATCATCAAAATCTACGTCAGGGTCACGGAAGCAGAGGTCTGCTAATGTCAGTAGGCGCTGGCTATCCCGCACAACGTGAAAGACCTTATCCACCACGCGCACAGGCTTCTCATCATTCTTCAACTCAACAGAAACGCTGACTTTGATTTCTGTAGACACATGTTCTGAGTCAAGATTTCTGACTCCTCCCTGTTGGCCCAGATCTGTGGCAGAGGCCAGCACAACAAATTCATCACACTGGGTCTCAGAGTCATCGTGAACATATATAAGCCTTCCATCCACGATGTCTTCCTCTGTGAACCCGCTGATGCCACCGTCACTTCCCAGAGAAGCAGAAGAGCTGGTCAATTTCAGTTCCCCATGCTGAGGACTCTTGGTGACTTCATATTGGAAGACATGATTGTCCAATGTTTGAACAAATAGTTCTGATTTTGAGATTAATGTCCATTCTCCTTCTTTTACAAATAATCCAGTGTTTGTTAAAATAATATGTGTCTTCTCTGCTTTAAGGTTTATTCTGAAAGTATAATCTTTTGTTTCTATGTGTTTTACAATAACTGAAAAAGTAAAAGTGTCTTGTGAGTCTTCCCTGGACCTCCCCTGAGGTTCATAGCTTACCTTAGAGTCTGTAATATTTTTCTGACTGAAAATTGAGCTTGTTCGAAGAACTTCATTGCCAAGTAGCAAGCTTCCTTTCTTGGGTGGGATCAGTAACTTGAAATATAGTTCCCTCTCAGCTACTTCCATGCTCTCTGTTCCAGCCTGCAGATGGTCAGAATCCAATACTTTCTTGCTTGTGTTGCTAATCTCAAGAGGAACATTTTTCAGAAGTGTCAATTTCAGCCACTGAACAGTCACAGGAAACAGGAGCTCCTCGCTTACTCTTCCTTCTACGTTAGCTTTAAATTTAAAGTGATCCGTCGCATTTTCTGGCTGTAGTTCTTTGAATGAACTATAGTATCGGATCCGACCCTGGTCAATGGAACGTTGAGAAAAGGTACTAACTTGTTTCCATTCCCCGTTGGCTTCCCGATGCTGAATTTGGCCAAACTGAGGTGGACTAGTGACATCATAGTGGGTGTCCATCTCATGTGGTTCGCCATTCACCTTCACCGACAAGTCACTATGCATGATCAGAACCGTACCACCCTGTGGTACCACCACGCCAGTCCTAACTACCACCTCAAAGTCCCAAGGAACAGCCATGACCCTTAGCACCACAGTATTGCTAACCAGCTCACCATCAGTTGCTCTCAGAACAATCCGAGAGTTTCGATGACCCTTGTGCACGTAGAAAATGTTGCCAGCTTGTAAATCCACCTGTGTGAAACTATTGATGGCTCTGCCAGGGTCGTCGGCACTTTCTAAAAACCCAGCATCCACGTTGAAGTCGCTAAGAACTGAAAGCCTGAGATGCTGCGAATCGGTGTCAGGGTCTGACACCTGTACCACATTGGGGGTCAGCTGTTTCTTAGAGTTCTCGAAGAGAAGCAAGTGTCCTTTTGGGAGCTTAAGGAATGGGGGGTCATTCACTGGAATGACTACAATATTAAGAACATGTGGAATGGGATCCTGCAGCAGGGACGGCATCGCCTTCTCGCTACTAGAAAAAACCGAAAACATTAAAGAATCTGCAGGCACTTCCGAGCCATCGTGGACATACCACACTTTCCCATGCATCAAATCTAATGTAGTAAAAGTCCTCTCCATTTCTGGTGCATGCCGAACATCTATTTGAAGGAAACCATGAGCTGGCATTTCCTGTATTTTAAATAGTATCTGAGAATGGTTGATTCCCAGATCGAGAGAGTCCACATTCACTTTTATATGCTTTTGTTCCAGTAAGGCCCGTCCACCTTCTTGAACTTCCAACTTATTCAAAAGCAAAAAACCGCCACTTCCATTTTCCCGAAGAGAGCTGGCACTGGGAAGCGCAGTGGAAGGGGCTGGCTCTGGCTGAGACAGGTCTTGCGCTGTCGCGGGAGGATCTAGATCGTGGATGCTCTCACTTGTGCACCCAGCAGAAACGTCTTTGGAAACAACTGCGTCCCTTAAAGCTCTCTTTTCCAAGTTTGCTTCCAAGGCTCTCAGGCATCCTTTCAGAGAGATGCCCCGAGCAGATTTCCCATGCACAGACACAAGTTCTAACCGCCGCACTGTTTCCCACATCCGGTGATTCAGGCCTCCCACGAACAAGGGGCCTTCAGATACAAATGCTTGGTTTTGCAGAGGCAGCGTGGCCCTTACCCCTTGTTCGTCTACCTTGAGGTCCAGACGCCTCCTTGTGACTCTGAGTTGAACAACATGCCACTTGTTGTCACTAACCAAGCAGGGCAATGAAAGCTGAGTTTTTGTTTCTCCCTTTCCCACACGAGCCTTCAGTAGGCCCTCGTGTATTTCCAAGGCAACAAAATCTCTTCCTCTACCTGACTGAAATAAAAGCAAGGCTTGTTGGGTTCCAGTTTGCACAGCAAATCTCAGTGTACCTTCCCCCTGTACCCTCCATTCTGGAAAGGCGACATAGGACCTAGAACTGAAAAAGCTAATAGCTTCATTCTTCCCAGCAAAAAACTCATCGTTACATCCCAGTGACACTTCATGAACCTTCTTGAAGCCAGGGAAAGACCTAAGGGATGTAAGGACCTCCCTCTGGTTAAACACCACGCCCTCTATGCATCCTCGGAAGTTGGGGGTCTTTCTGTCCAGGTAAGGGACGCTGAGTACCCCGCGACCTCCTACATAGACTCCATGGTGAAATGTGAAGTTCTGCATCCCTCCATCCCGCTGGCCAGATGTCTCATACTGCTTGTCAATAACCAAGAGAACCTTATCCTTGCCATAGTACAGTTCCACCAAATGCCACGCCAAATTGTCCACACGAACTCTTTGCTCAGAAAGGAGAAGCTGTTCACCTGTACCCAAGTTTACTTTCACCTAAGAGAGACAAGAGCCATAGTTAATGAACCCCACCAAGCTGTTCATCTCACAGTTATATTGGAGGCATGGGGTTGCTATGGATCGACCCCACTAAAACTCACAGTGAGACCTAAATCCCAAACTCAGCAGTGCTGAGAGCTGCTGAGGCCTCAAAGAAGTGATTAGGGGGTTGTAAAGAGGTGTTAATGCACTGTGAGGTCCCTCAGGGAAAAGGACTGGTGGCCCAAGAGGGGGTAGAGGTGTTACAAAGCAGGCTTGCCTCTGGCTTCTTCCCTTCCACCATGACGCCTTCACCAGAAACCAAGACGACTCTACCATCATCCTCCTACACACCCCCAAATGAACCTACTGTCTATTTCCTTTATGAATTACCTACACTACTCAGCCTCTGGTATTTTATTTTTGCAAGAGACAGAAAGGAGAAAGAGATGGGGGAAAGGGAGGGAGAGAGGAGGAAGGTGAAGAGAATGAGAGTGAATTGACATGAAAACCTCCTGTAGTTATGGATTACATATTGAAGTGGAAAAGTTCGAAGTCAGAATATTTCAGACACACTGGAAAAATCTGAGACAATCCCACCCTAAATAAATGGCATATCACTTTAGTCTAATGAGAAATGGTTTGTCCTATTTTTCTGTGGCTTTGTGTTCTCCAGTAACTGAATTCTTATTTATTTTAAAGGTTAAAATAAATACCTGTAATATTCCTGACAGAAGCTCTATTAGGCAATAGTCGATTTTCCCAGCTGCAAGAAAAAGTAAGCCTTGTGGCTTGCTGGTTTGAAATCTCAACTGAAGTGACAGCTCAGAGGAGACTTCCGTGATGCTGAGCCCCACGTAGCTTTCTCCATAAAAGGATGCTTCAGGGAAGAAAAACCCAGGTCAGTAAATCTGCTACATAACGGCTACGCTTCATATTCTCTTCCTCGTCATGGGCTGACCCTGCTGAGGAAAGCTTTCTTGCCAAAGGTCACCCCTGCTGTCTAGGGTGGTCCACAGACCCAGCATGACGCATCAAGACACAGAGTTCTCTTCCCTCACTCAGGGCAGATTTCAGGAGTCCCTCTTCATTAGAACCAACCAAAGGAGCAGCCAAGGCTTTTGCTAGCGCCGAAGAGCAACTCGAATTCTTTATCTAGGTCTGCTCCCTTGCCTTATGACAAGGTTGATTCCAAGCTCCCCCAAATAAAATTCTTGCATGTCAAGTTCCATCTCAGATCTAGCTTCCCATGGAACCTAACTGGCATTAAGTAGCCTTAAAAAGTAGACTCTGGAAGGGACTCGATGCCGAACCACCCTCGACTGAAAGGACAATTAGGACGAGTGTTACTGTTGATAGGTGGGGCCCAGAAAACCCTGGCAGTGATGTTAATGTTTCATTGGTTATTAACTGGGATGGCACAGCACTGGCAGAGTACGTGCTCGTCCAGCTGTGAAATGCTAAGCAGTGAAAAGTAGAGAGCAAATAGATGAGGAAAATGAAACTGGGTACTGATTCACACGCTTGGAGTTATACAGAAAGACAGCCTGAGAGAAGTGAGCGTTAATCATGACCTTTGTCCTCATTTCCCACAGTAGGAGGACACAGGAAGTTAAGACTCACACCAACACACCAGTCATCAGAGTAACCAAGCTCAAAACGTCTCAACTAAACAAGCTCACTCCAACAAGGCGAAGGGTCTGGGTGAGATAAAAGCAGAACACTGCCGTGTGAAACCAGGAATCTGTATCAAGTATCTTGATTCCCAGACCCTTTTGAGTCCTCTGAGTCAGCAGATGTGGGTTATTCTCTTTTCAAAGCCAGCACCTCGGAGTCTGTAGAAACCTCTCTCCGCAGGATACCATGGGACTTCTTAAGACAGACACCATTCATTGCTCCTGCGAGCAGCTAGATCCAAAAGCAAAGGGTGAGTCACAACCCAACCTACCGGGGATGGTGGCTGGCTATGGGATAGATAACACAGACACAAAGAAGGTGTCCATGTGATTGCCTCGGATGCCTCTTTATAAATAAATAAATGACAGTGGTCACGGAGGCATGTGGCAAAGGCTCAAAGGTGTAAGTTGTAACATCAGGTGGCACTGAAGCAAGAAGAGGTGGGAGTGAGAACCTACAGTGAATCAGTACATATAGGAAAATTAGCACTTGGGTGTGGTTCCTTGGCTCTACATGACAGAGCTAATCCAACTGATGTGTAGGGTAGCCCATGGCAGACTCTGAGACAGGCGCTTTGACAAGGGACTTTGGACTCTGGTTGATATGAATGCTATTGAAAACAGTCCCCAGCATCTTCAGAACCTTCGAGTCTAGTTGAGGCTGAGATGACATCACAGCCTAAACACTTTCTTCCCAAACAGCCTCCTTCTCTTTCCTTTCCTTTACACAGAGATCGATGCAAAAACACTTTGTAATCAAGTTTGGGCATGTTTACCTCCAACCAGATTCTGCTGTGGGGGAGCCTAACCTGAGATCTCCCCCTCCTGAGATCTCTCCCCTCCTCTCCTCTTTGGTCCTAAGGCACTCTGAGTTTCTTTACCCTATCTTTAACTGTGACCTGGTGAAATTGGAATTTTTGCATTTGTCCTCTGCAATATTCCATGAGCTTCCTAAAGCAGAGACTGTATCTTTTATATCTTTGTCTCTCTGGTACCTGACACGGTTTCTAGCACACACGGGATATAGTAACTTCTGTTGGCTTTCAATGGGCTTTCAATAGGCTACACAGACCCATCCTTCCATTGAGTTGCCTTGCACAAAAATGCTAGGAAACTACACCAACTAACCCAGAAGGCTAGCCAATGACCGATTAGGACAGAAGTCAGTGTTACCATTCATGCTCTAGAGCCCGCTGTAGGGTCAAGCTGAGACTATATACACCGAAACACGTCTCTGCTTTGTGACTCCATCCCTCTATTGCTTCCCTCACTTCTTCATTCTCCCATAGGAGAAATCACTCAAATTCCTCCTAGCTCAGGCTCTCTGGCTAAGGAATCTAACTCGAAATATATGTAGAACAAGCATGTATTTATTTAACCAAATTATACTGGTTTAGTGGACCCTTCATTCTATAGTTGAGTAAAATCAGATCTTGCTTAGGAATTTAGGAAACAGCAATGGCTGGTTAGAGCTTGGGCAAAAAGCAACAGTCTAGGTGCTCTTCTGTTTTTATTTGCTTGTTTGTTTCTATTACCAAAACATTAAGTTTATACAAAAGTGAATATGCCCTTGGCAGAGTTCTTCAGATACCAGAAGCACTCCTTATATCTGTTAGAATGGTCACAAAAGTAGAGAGAGGGAGAGAAAAGACATCTGGAAACTCAAAGTCCCTCACCCTCTGAGCCCTGTCCCTCTCAGGCCCTCCCATATGTCTAAAGGGACACTATCACCTAAAGTTTACAATCACACTTTTCAGAGAAAAGTTGACCCACTTCCAAAGTCAAGAAGACAGTCTCAGTGCACAAGATGACCATACAGATGTGCCCAACACTCACTTCCTCCTCCACAAGGAAGAGGCAAAGCGAGAGCCAAATAGCCACTCTTGGAGGCAGGTGACCCCAAACATCTGAACCTCAGCAAGGTCTCTTCCCAACAGCCAACCCTTGAAAGACTCTGAAGACCTTGGATCACAGTATAGAAAGAAGTATAAAGCATTCCAACTAGTGGCTGCTTGGCTTTCCAGACAGGGGAGGAGGATTCTGCTTTGTAGGAAAAAATGAACAAAAGTGTCCTGACAAACTCCATGATGGCCATTGCTGGCAGTCTCAGCTTCTGGGATGTTTCCTCGCTGTCACAGGTTTGCAAACTGGTTAGGGCAGAAAACTGGCCCTATAGATCAGCTCTGCTTTTAGAAAGGAACTCCCATAATGCAGATCCCTATGGCATGGTCCTAGTGTAAGAGGGAGCTGCTGTCTAAAAGTGCTGGAGGGAACATAAACCCCTGTTAACTTTCATCGCTAGGCACCAAAGTCATTCCACCAAACTGGAGGGAGAGACTGCAGACTCACACGGCAGCAGTAGCCCTAACAGCGAAGACTTCTCCATACCCACCACTGTAAGGACAGACATCTCACATCCAGAGCGGGCAGAACGATGGGGAGTCCACCTTCCAGAACTGAGAGTCCACAGTGCTTATCCACTGGAAACAAGGGAGTGTGCAGCCATATATGACTTGAGCCAATACCAGAACTGATGGCGCTTAACCACCCAAACGACCAGGGAATCAACCCTGAGCTGAGTTTGATGTTTTCTACTCTCCCTTTGGGGCCAGAAGATGGTGCCCAAACCCTCACCTCCATAATCCACAAGTATTGTAGATTCCTCTACTACAGTGGTTCTCAACCTGTGGGTCACGACTCTTTTGAAAAACCTCTATCTCCAAAAATATTTACATTACAATTCAAATAGTAGCTAAATTATAGTAATGAAGTAGCAACAAAATAATTTTATGGCTGGGGGTCACCACAACATGAGGAATGGTATTAAAGGGTTGCAGCATTAGGAAAGTTGAGAACCACTGTTCTACCATCATCACCCTGCTGCATACTACCTTCTCACCCAGCAATATGATGGAGCGGTAAACATAGTGGGCACCCATACCTGCTCTGTGTATACCACACCTGCTAGAGCTACAAAAATGTTCCCACATGCACATGAGCAGCAGGTCTCACACTCGTGTGTGTGTGTGTGTGTGTGTTTCCGTCCTCCACCCTTGCTCTCTCTTGATTTCTTGACACAGGCTTTCCCTGTGAGCCACCAAGCCTGGTTCAACAGTGCATCTCTTTAACTCTGCCATACTATGTGTTGTGCCAGTAGCTCTGTTGGTAGAGCATGAGACTCTCAATCTCAGGGTCATGGGTTTGTGCCCCATGTTGGGCACCATTTTGTAAATGGAGGCTGCTCATTCATTTCCCAGCCACCCAGACCCGAGTAATCACACAGAAACTGTATTATTTACGACACTGTTTGGCCAATAGCTTAGGCGTATTTCTAGCTAGCTCTTACATCTTCAACTAACCCACTTCTATTAATCTGTGTATCACCACGAGACTGTGGAAAGAGACAGACACCAGAACTTTGGCAGCTACATGGCATCTCTCTGACTCCACCTACTCTCTCTATATATCTGTCTGGATTTGCCACTTTATATTTCCATGTAATCAGTTTTTAAAGCCAAAGCTTATGCGCAGCTGTAATCTTAAATTATGTACTCTTAAATTATGTAATCTTAAATTACATACCCCAACCCAGAGTAATACAAGTGTGCTATGATAATCCTTTGCTGGAAATAGCAAATAGAGACTGAAAGCAGCCTTATAAAATGGACATCCACCACAAATGTTGAATGCGACATATGAATATGACTTGATAAATACTAGTGTTACTAGTGTTTGTTGTCTGGGTCAGTTGGGGTCAATTGGAGTCAATGACTTAATCCTTTGTAGAATTCTGTTGAAGATTTCTATGAATTATCCCTTATTCCTTCCGTATGTGATGCTTTCTATACTAGTCAACAAACACAGAGCAAAGTCCTTCCTTTGTTAGGGACACTCAGGCACACAGTTAGACACACACACATACATACACAGGCACACAGACAGACAGACAAACACACAGGAACACACAGATATACACAGGGGAAAAAGGGTGCAGGGAACAATCTACAAGATAGCTTTCAGGAATGCATGACTTCAGACTCAGGCAGCAGACAGACAGGACAGAAGATACAGGGAGAGTGAAGTACAGAATTCAAATCTGGGCTTGCTCTTGGTTAAATTTCCAAGGGAAAACATTCTGATTTCTTTCCTAAATGTGACACTGACACATTATTGGTGAGTTTGAGCTTATTAACTAATATGCTCAAACCAACCACAAGCAGCCACTTTCAGAACAGTCCATCCACAACTATAGTATATACCTTCTTTTCTTCAGCACATAGAACTTCCTTTAAAAGATCATATATTACTGCTGGTGGGAGTGCAAGCTTATACAGCCCCTTTGATGTCAGTGTGGAGATTTCTCAGAAAATTAGGAAACAACCTTCCTCAAGACCCAGTAATACCATTTTGGGGTATTTATCCAAAAGATGCTCAATCATGCCACAAGTACATATGCTCAACTATGTTCATAGCAGCATTGTTTGTCATAGCCAGAACCTGGAAACAACCTAAATGCCCCTCGACTGAAGAATGGATAA
>LOJH01019100.1:0-21405 GCA_001685095.1 Ellobius talpinus | reverse complement strand
CCTAAGGGCTGGTCTATCAAAGGGCCAAGGTAGTTTCTTTATTAACCAATGAAACTAACACATAGATGACCCTCCTCCATCACTGTTGTTCCTTATTAAGAGGTAGTTTCTAGATCAACCTGAGAGACTTTCCAAGGTGCATCAGTTCATCAAGAGCATGAGCTTGGTATTCCCAGCTGCCCCACCCCCCTCCATCATGCAGTAACAGCAATTGGTAAGAATCCCCCAAGCTTTGACTGCCTCGTTAGCCTCAGAGCCCACCAGAGGTCCCACGGCACCAGTGAATCATACCGATTTCCACCAACAAAGGCTGGAACGAGCCATAACCTCTGAAGTGAAGCAGTCATAAACCATACATACTCCACTTCTTATCACTAACCTGGATTATCACGGCTAGTCAATAAATACCAGGGACATGTTCCTTTTAGGATTGTATGGCCCTCTGAGTGTTAAGTCTCAGCCTGGGTGAGGATGCCCTGGTTGAAGAAGTTCCCCCAGAGGCTCCTGTGTTTGAACACTTAGGCCCTTAGCCTTGTTTGGGAAGGCCCCATGAGGTGGAGCCTTGCAACAGGAAGTGTGTCACTGGGACTGGGATTTGAGGTTTGATGTCCTAGTCACCCCTGCTCCCTCAGTGTGGCTGCAACATGATCAGGCAGCTTCCTGCAGTCATGCCTTCCTCGCCACGACAGACTCTATCCCTCTGGAGCCGTCTGTCAAACATCACCCCTTTCTCCACTGAGCTGTTTTTGCCTGGGTGTCATAGCAACAGGAAAGAAACTGATACACTACACAAACAATACACAAAATACGTGAACCTCAAGTTTATCTAAAAAGATATCTCACTTACAGCACTTCCCACAGTCAATAAATATCAGATTAGGGGGCTGGAGAGATGGCTCAGTGGTTAAGAGTACTTGGTTCCTTTCCAGAGGACCTGAGTTCAGTTCCCAATGCCCAGGTCAGGTGGCTCATAGCCTGAAACTCAAGCTTCAGGAGATACAATGCCTTCTTTTGTCCTCCACAAGCACATGTGTGCACATACACACATACACATGCAGAGTCTTTTTAAAAATTACGATTAAACTTTCACTCCTTTAGCCTTCTCCTGGTAGAGAGAAAGCAGGCAGAGACAAGCAGAGAAAGAACTCCCACAAAGCCACAAACGAAACTAGGAGTCTGAAGAGGCTCCAGCTTCCATCCCCTCCTGCTTGAAGATCTGTTGAAAGCGGCTGAGGGTGTGAACTTGGGAGTCATCTTCCACTTATTTCCAGCAAACGAGAGCCTTGCCTACCGAATCAGCTGCCTTTCTAAGTGATTCATGACTGTGGCTGGCAAGAAAAACATCGTGCTCGGTGAAAATCACACGCTTACTCATCCACACTGAGAGAAGCGGCAGAGCGAAGGGGCAGCTCTGGCCAACGAGGTTTATTGGCCACATTCAAACTGCCTGCCTGGCATGGTTGGGACTGCCAGCCCAAGAGTTCGGTGATTAAGTACAGTAAGCGAACAGCAAGAAAAATCCTAGAGGCATGGGGCTCACAGATGTCGCTCTGCTATCGCTTGTTCACATCAGAAAACAGTTGTCAGATTGGAGATGCTCTATGCCAAGACCTGTCCTCCAGATCCAGACAAAGATAATTTTATAGCTCAGCTACTCACAAATATCTCTCACAAGCGTCAGTCTGAGAACAAGGAGAAGTAAAATATCCATAGATCTAGAAATACATCAAGTCAAGAAATATACAATGATATTAAAGTGAACAGAAGGACCAAAATATGGGCAATTGTTTCAGTGGGATGCTTTTATTGAGAGAGAGAGAGACAGACAAAGTAGAAAAGAGCAGGACCTTAGGGAGCATTTGGACAAGCTAGTGTGCACTGTTGCATTACCCTGGACAGTCCTGGACACTTTGCACATCTGAGATTCTTACCCACGACCTACCAGAAGTCCTTTCCTACATCTGAGCCAACAACAATCGTAATTGTCTTCAGATATTGCTGAGTTCCCCAGGGAACTGCTCCAGATTGAGAACTGCTATTATCCACAAAACACAACTCTGCAACTGATCAAGAAGGACCCGCACTACACTAAAGTTGGCTAGACCGGGGCAAAGTGTCACAAAAAGTTGGCTGAAAAAAATGTTAAGTGAATATTAAATCTCTACTGAAATAGTCCTTTTTTGTTTGGTTTAGTTTTGGTTTCTGATGGAAGCTGTGTAGAATAAGCAGTTGAGGTGATTGATTGAAAGCTAGTTGTCAAGGCTCCTTCCAAATCTCCCATCTCCCACCTGGGCTATGAAGGCAGTTGCTGAGGAGCAGAGCTAAGCTGTCACCCAGGACAGAGGAAGGCTGGGTAAGGAGCCGCCGCTGCTGTGGTTGCCAAGGTTTGTAAAGTCTGTCTGGGCTGAACAAGCTGCTCCCACTTGTGAAGGACCTGGACCTGGATGGCAACAATCACCAGCTGGTCCCTGCCAAATTCACCAGGGCTGTTGGAGCTGCCAATCAAGCAGCCAGCGCTTGGGATGGTCAGCCGGCCAATCTTGGCTGCTTTAAAACCCTTGGGAGTGCTAGGGGAGAGTCCAATCCAGCTGTGGACACTCAAGAGACTTCAATTGTTTCCTTTCTGTTGCTGTTCTTCTTTTCTTTTCTGGCAATTACGGGGGTTATGTTTGGAGCCCCAGACATGAAAGACAAGTTGTCCATTATTGAGCTACAGTCCCAGCCACTCAAAGGCTTCAGACAAGCCTTGGAGGCCTGGAAGGGACTCAGAGTTGGGCTGAAAGAGTTGGATAAAAAAGGAGCAGGAGACTCCAGCTCAACCGCAGCTCCAGGCTACAAAAGGCTTCAAAAGAAGAGACACCAAGAGCAATGCAAGTCACCAGAGAGCAAGAGGAGGAAGAGAGCAGACACTCCGGGAGCTCATGAAACCTCAAGAAGTGCAATGGTGGAGGTGTGCACACGGGTCAGTGGAGGACATTACGTGTTCCTTTACGGCTTCCCACTTTGTTGCCCTGGGATAGCGTTTCTCCCTGAACCAGAAGCTTGCCATTTCAGCTGCCTGGCCAGAAAGCTCTTGGGGTCCACCTGTCTCTGCCTGACAAAGCCGGTGGTAAGGCCCACACAGACATGCCTGTCTTTTTATGTAAGTGCTGGGGATGTAGACTCTGGTCCTCACGTGTGCAGGGGAAGTGCTCTTACCCACTAAACGATAAAATCTACACTTCTTAAGATGAACCTTCTCTGAGGCTCAACTTTGAGAAGCTTATTTAAATGTAGGACATTTGTTATTTTTTAAAATCTGTCATTGGTAAAAGTAGGATCATTTTCTGTGGTTTTCTTGAAACAGTCACTAAGTTTCCTCAGATCGGCTTTTATCTACCCCTGGTGAGGAAGATCTGAACAGACTCAAGGCCCCAAGATAGAGACAGTGCATGTCACGTCCATGACAAAGCCAACAAGAAGCATCAGATGGAAACAATATTTACAAACAGCACACTCATTCAAAAATAAAAACAAAAAAACAACCAAACAAACAAAAAAAAACCAGTTCCCACATGGCCTTGCAGGGGCTCTGCAGTTTACTAGAAATACACAATAAAAGCCCAGGGAAAAATGATTTTAGAGTCAGTATGACCCAAGCCTTCTGTGCATATTCCCTAGAAACACATAAAACTTTTACTATAACTATTTTATTTTAATCTTGGCTCTGAATGGAATTGCTATGTTTATCTAGCCCCCAAAGAATTGCTATGTTAACCTATCAGGGACATCTCCATCACCCAAGCAACCAACAGGCCTGTGCTGTGGCTTTGGTTCATGACACTGCTCCCATTCCTCCCATCCCCGGGTGGCCCATTGGTTCTTCTGAGGTCGCCTCATGTATCAGTTGGCTCTCCATAGAGAAGCACACACGTTCTTGAAGACGCGTTGTTGCACTTTTTTTCGCTCTGGCCCCACCACGCTGGAACGTCAAAATGTTTTTGGTTGTTATTCTTTTACTCTTTTTATTCTTTTGGGTTTTCTGGTGGAGGGCACCCAGCTCCCAAATAAATCACACACATGGAGGCTTATTATTATTTATAAATGCCCGGTCTTAGCTTGGCTTGTTTCTAGCCAGCTTTTCTTAAATTATCTCATCTACTTTTTGCCTCTGGACTTTTTCCTTTCCCTACTTCTGTTTATCTTACTTTCACTCCTACTCTGTGACTGGCTGGGTGGCTGGGTGGCTGTATGGCTGGCCCCTAGCTTTCTCCTCTCCTCCTTTATTCATTCCTTGATCCTTCTCCTTCTCTTCCCAGATTTCTCCTTCCATTTATTCCCTCTGCCTGTCAGCCCCGCCTATCCTTTCTCCCACCTTGCTACTGGTGGGTCAGCTCTTTATTAGACCAATGGGGTGTTTTAGACAGGCAAAGAATCACAGCTTCAGAGTAAAACAAATGCAACATAAAAGAATGAAACACATTTTAGGATCATTAAAACAAATGTTCCACAGCATAAACAACGGAACACACCTTAAAATAATAGTCTACTATAAAGATAACACTCTTTCAAGCCAGAGGAGTCTCTGAAGAATTCAGGATCCACAGAGCCAGCCCCACTCTGAGATCAGCTTATCTTACTACAACATCTCATGCTCGCACCAGCTCCAAAGCCTCACAGCAGGGTCTGGCGGTTGGTCATGTGCCCCAGGGTTTTTTTTAAGAAACTCTGATGACATAACAGCCTAAGTTATGTGCCTGACCCCATCATTTGATGTAGATCAGAGGCACACGACTGCTGTCTGCACTGAGGAATAAAACGGACCGCTCTGAAATTTCAAAGATAACATGACAATAAAGACAAGTCGCATTCAATTGAAAGCCCTCTTAGCTCCTTGAAAGGACTTTTAATCTCAAAACATACATTATCTCAAAATGCACACGGCCTAAAGCCCAGTTGGGCCAAGTTAAAACTATGTTTGTTCCCTATTGTTCTCAGGGCTTGTGGTTTAGTGTTTTTATGGTTAAAATAGTGGCGAATGGTAACTTGAGAGAAGGGCAGCTGTTCATATTATCCTATACAAATGCAGAGCATTGGATTCGCTCACGGCCCAAAATATTAAATGCCAAAACTCAAACCTCATTTCATAAGCAAGGGTATATTCCACCTGATGCTCTCCTCCTCATCTCTTGAGGAAAATAAAATCATGGAGCTGGGGATGTAGGTCAGCTCAGAAAGCCTCTCTAGCATGTATGAAGTCCTACCAGGGTGCCACACACCCCAGGTGTGGCTTCACAGCAACAACACCAGCACTTGGGAGGCAGAGGCGGGACGATCAGGAGTTCAAAGTCATCCGAAGCTACACACGAATTTGAGGCCAGCCTAGGATACATGGAATGTTGTGGGAGGGAAAGATCCTGGCTTTTAAATATTTTATAGAGAAAAAGGGTTCTCTGGCCTGTGCAGAGAGCCCTGACCACACGTGGTTTTATAACCTACCACACAGAAAGTTAACTTAGCAAATCTGCCCCACGGTCAGAGGGAAATTGTTACAGCTGAAAAAGCTTCATCAGTCAGAGAAACAGGAGACTTTCAGTGGGGTCTCCAAGTCTGAAGGGAACTAATGCCAAATTTACAGTCTGTGTCTGGCCTTCAGGGCCTTGAAACTGAGCTTGGCACCAACTTTTGAGAGGACCCCTGCTACAAACACCTTCAGGGTCGCAGATCTTACAGCAGTCAAAACAGTATTCTGATGACCCCATTCTACTAAGACAAGTGTGTGGGAAACAGCAGGGAGGTGCCTTCTGAATTTTATCTTCTCAGAAAAATACAAGCAGCACACAGCCCTGTTTATTGAAAATTCTGAATCTTTACAACAAGCAGTGAGATCTGAGTAAAAGTCCTTGGAGGCAGAGCTTTAGTGAGAGACTTCACTACCAGTAGCTGTAACTGCCTCAAGCCAAAAAACAGGAATACACATGTACATATATATACACCTGTAAGAAGTGTGCTGGCTAATTTGATGTCAACCGGACATAAGCTAGTCATCAACTTTGGGAGGAGGGCTCAATTATGAAGACTGGGCTGTACACAGCCTATAGGACATTTTCTTAATTAGTGACACTGATAAGGGAGGTCTCAGCCCATTACGGGTGGTTCCATCCCTGGGCTGGTGGTTCTGAGTTGTATAAGAAAGCAGGCTGAGCAAGCCATGAGGAGCAAGTCAGTAAGCAGCATCCCTCCATGGCTTCTACATCAGCTCCTGCCTCCAGGTTCCTGCCCTGTTTGTGTTCCTTCCTTGGCTCTCCTCAGTGGACCTTAATTCAGGATACATAAGTCAAACAAACAAACCTTTTCCTCTGGAAGTTGCCTTTGGCCATGGTGTTTTATCACAGCAATGGTAACCCTGAGAGAGGCACTATATGATATATACAGTTGGCCTGTGTCTTCACTGGTCATTCCTGGGCATTCAGCCTGTTCTATTATAGGTGAAACACAGCCTCTTCTAATCAGGACTACCTAAACAACAGAACTGAACAATTATTTACATAGCAGGGGGCTGTGTACAGTTACATTCTAATACAATGCCACTGGAGTTTGACACCATGGATTTTTTTTGTCCAAGGAGATAGTCTCTCACACATCCTAAGGGACAACTGAATGCATGAGACTTAACTGTATAGACAGACTTAAATAAAAGTCCTCATTCCTTTACACTTGAGTGGTACCAGCTCACCTACCTGCTGCTCAGACATAAAACTCGCACGCATGCACGCACACATGCACAAACAAACAAGAGCAAGTACAAGCTCTTCATACAAATTAGGGGTGACCCAGATAGAAGATTAGTATGTGGGAAAATTCTTTGCCTTGACTTTGGTGGTGAGAGCAGAATACAGGGTGTTCCCCCGGGGCTCAGGGCCAATGTCTCTGCACAGTGTAATTACAAGGAGAAGGAAGCGAAATGAGGGGGTCTCAACAGAGGGGGTGCGGCAAGCTGATTTAAAAACATGCGGGAAGGATGCAAGCAGGTCAGATTCCCAGGATCGAACTGAGAAACCCGGGGACAGCCCCATCCCGAGAATTGGGTGGCCCTCAGCCGAGGCACTGAAAAGTTTCAGGGAGCATGCTCTTGTGTGTGATTCTCTCTCCTCAAAGTTTTTCCTTTGTTTTGGCGTCTGCAGCAAACACAGCTCTTCTCAAAGCAAGATCCAGAAACAGTAAGAAGTGGCAGTAAGAGGAAGCCCCTACTCTGTAAGAAATTTCTAGGGATGCTGCTCCCCCAGATTCCACAGTGGGCTCCCTCATCAGCCACTCCCCCTATACAGGCGAGATGCAGGATGAGACAAAGCATCCACAGAGTCCTTGTCTGCATGTCCCCTCACAGGGCACCTTACTCACGAGCTCTGACTAGATTCCCAGTGGAGCACACATTGCTAGAAGCCATTGCTCCTGGCACAGTGACAAGACCCTGGGTGGAGACTGTCACCCACATACTCTAGCTTTTCTTGCTGTGCCATTTCACCAGGTTCATACTCTCACTGCCACCAGCACCACCCCTGACCTGAAGGAGGTTTGGAGGTCTTGACGTCTTGGTTTAAAGAAAGCCCTGTCTGTCTCAATCTTCCTGTGTCACTGATCGGGGACAGAAATGTCTTGACACCTTTTGTCCTATGTCCTGCAAGGTCTCGTATATGGCAAACCGCAGCGTCCATTTATTTGTTTGACTGGCTACTGAGTGGGGAACTAAAGTGTCCTGAGGCTATGACACTGACGGCAGAGGACCCCAGTTCCAGCAGCCTGGCCACACCGATTCACTGTATTTCATGACACACCTGTCTCAGCTGAAGAATCTCACACTAGGGATTTCTTCAATGGAAAATGATGACCACGAATTCCAATATAAAAATCAGCTTCAGAGTATTTGAGAAAATCCAGGGCCCTCGCAATGGCTCAGTGGGTACAAGGGTTTGCTGAGCAAGCCTGATGACCTAAGTTCCATGCCCACATAAAGGAAGGAGGTGAGAACCAGTTCCACAGAGATGGTCTTTGACCTCCACATTTGCACCATGGTACAAGTGTGCCAAGCCACACTTCCTATGTATATACCACGACTAATTAATTGTTAAGCTAAAATAAACTGAATTTTAAAAGTTACTTGAAAAGTAAAAGTAAAGTCAGAAATCACATAGTTCTTTCCCAGCAACACTTATTTGGGCATAGAGTAAGGGCAATATGATCTCTGAACAGCCACGGGACCGGAATAGAATAACAAGACAGCGTTATCTCAGAATGGTCCTGGACACAGCAACTGTCGTTAACATGTGTGTTAAGGCAGCATTCATTCAACACAAGTCCAGGATGAACTGCTGCCATCTACCAAGAAAGGGGGTCAAAGGGTAGGGGGTGAAAAATGACACCCTCCTAGATTACGTACTGGCTGGTGTCAGGGACGCACACTTGTGATCCTAGCATTTGGGAGCAGAGGCAGGAAGATCAGGAATTCACTACACAGCAAGGTAGTCAGTTCAGTGTCAGTCTGGGCTACAGGAGACTGTCTCTCAAAACAAAACAGCAAAATTATGTGCCGCGCTGTCTGGGTTCGTTTACATCACAATCTCGGTAACAAAATTACAGAGAAGGAAGATGGGAGGTTGGAGGAAAATGCCGAAGGGAGGATAAGGAGCACGTGAGGGACTGGGGGAACAGTTCCCCTTGGGGACACTGTGAGTGGCGAAGCACTCACTACATGCTGGGAGCTGCGTGTGGAAATGTGTGCACACAGGCATGAGTCTATGAGACCAGGGAAACCCGAGTGAGGTCTCCAGCCTATGCCAATGTCAGTTCTGATGCTGGGCTACTGTTTTGATACTGAACTATTGTTATGTAAAAGGTCACCACCAGGGAAATGGGATGACAGGAAAGAGGAAGGACCTCCTGTACCCTGAGTGTTTTGCAGCATAGGGCCTGAACCCAGAGCCCGGCACAGCTGAGCAAGCATTCTACCGCAAGCTACACTTATAGCTACTTGGGCAGATTCTAATTATTTTTTAAAGAAACTAGAATAAAACTCCAAAACACAAGAACAGGACCTGGGATGCAACTTATTTAGGCGCACTGGGACTCTTGAGAAAATGTTACCCTCTCTTCACACAGAGAACAACTGTCAGCTAATTACTCAGCGTTGCACTAATGCTTGGGGGAGAGGCTATAAGTGAAAGAGCATTTGGTGAAGGGACCCGTGGGAGAGCCAGAAGGAGCCTGAGGCAGAGGTTCCAACTGTACAGGAATCTGATAGATGACTCAAATGTCAAGTATCGGCTGCAAATGTGGACAGGCGCTGACACCCGAGGGAGAATCCAGAGCCCACACAGAATGAACGGCAGCACCGATAAAGGGGCGTTTGTGCCACATCACCCAAAGCCACGAGAAGCCGTTAGGAAAGAAAAGAGCTGGGGAAGGCTGAGAGCACACCACTGTGTTTAATCTGTATAGAACAGAAGGAGCACAGCATTGTGGTCCCTTGATGCCAGAGACCACTGGTTGATTTCTGGAAACATTTATTGTCGCAACCATTGGGAGTTGGGGATACTGACACCCAGTGACTGAGAGGTCAATGAGACTAAAAACCCTACTATGCATGGGACAGCCCCCCCATTCCCCGCTGCCCCCNGTGCAGCAATGTCAACAGTGCTGGGTTGGAAAGACCTGAAAAGTAGTACACTTGAATACACTCAGAAATCTGAGACTGGAAACTGCTGGAGGGCGAGTGACCTAGTTGGCCCGTAGCTCTGGCCTGTACCAGAAAATCTAAGGAAAGACAAGAGTTATCAAATCCAGCCCAGGGTTCTGGCTTGGTTTCTGGGAATTGTTAGCTCGCCATATGCACAAGGGGGTTTGAAGAGCATCGCCGCTCTTATGCAATAGTAAAATGAGGGCCAGACTCAAGGTGAGGACAAGGACCAGTGTCTTCCACCTTGACCCTGTTAAGTCTCCTGTGGTCACATCTGTGGAACAAAGTGTGGGTGGAAATAGAAAGAGGCTGTAGGAAAGGACAATGGTGGCTCTGTTAGGGATGTAGGAAGTCTTAACACATTGGCTTCCGAGTCTGTGTAAAGACTTTCTGAGTTAATGGATAATGAACTTAAAAACACCTAGATCTCCCAACACATACCTAGGGTGTGTTCATTAAGTCCCCAAATTAAAACAGTAACCACAGACCAACTCTTGCATATGGTTATCTCCAAAGACAGTACAAGGCAAAAGAAACAAAATTAAAAGAAGGCCATTTAAGTAACTCATTAAACAGATACCCAGGAAATATATATCCTGGTTCCCGTGAAACTTTGACCTCAAAAATGAACACTAGTAACCACGCCCAGATAGGGAGGAGGGCATGTCAATCAGCAGCCTTGCTGGTAATCAAACAAGAAAAACTAAAGAGCCAGAGGTGGAAGCAGAAATAAGGAGCCTGTGCTAACTTCCCCCACCAGGCTGTGCATTGCACTCATTCTGACGGGAAGCTATAAGGCCCCCCACTCACAAATACATCAGCAGTGGTTCATCTGTGCCTCCTACAAGGTGAGCTGACACTTTTTATCAAGCTTATGCAGTCTGAGCGTCCAAGTAAATTTGTGTAAACCCTTTGATCACACACACCCACGCCTGCACAGTTTCATCTTGAAGAAATAATCAGACAAGCATGTAGTGAGCTAGGTACCAGAAAGGGTTCTGGTGCTGCTAGGGCAGAAAATAATTAGCAACATCCTAAAAGGGGCCGTGGGATTGGTACATCCACCAGATGAATGGCAGCCTTACTACACTCAGACCTGACACCCAGAGGGGTCTTCCTGCACCTGTGGACTCCCAAGTGCTGTGCAGACCACAAAAACAAACAATATCAAAGAAATGCAAATCTTGGTCTTCGCTAGGAAATAATATGAACTTTGACTCTGCGCTAATAGCAGTTACTTTGTGTGTAGTCTCACTGACAATATTATGAAACCTTCCCAAAAACTCACAATAGAATTTAGTCATTCCATTTTAAGCCTCATTTTTTTAAATAATTTAAAACAAAACTTTACCTCTGTAAAGAAGTCATTATATATGAAACACACAAAAGGGTGTTTGTTTGTTTGTTTGTGTTTAAGATACCTTAAAAATCAGAACAAAGGGAAAAAACAATTGCATGGGCCTACAAGACGGCTCAATGAGTAAAGGTGCCTGCTGCCAAGTGTGCCCACCTGAGTTCAATCCCTGGGACCTACATGGTGAAAAGAGAATCAGCTTCTACAAGCTGGCCTGACCTCTACTCATGCGCTGTGGTAGTCAGTGCTCAAGCACGCACACACAAAGAAAGAAAATGCTTTAGGAGGCCGAGAGATGGTGCAGCAGCTAAGAGTGCTTCTAGGGGAGTGCGGTTCCCTGCGCCCCTGCTGAGTGGCTCACAACCGATCATAATTCCAGCTCCAGGGGACCCTGCACCTTCTTCTGGCCTCTGTGAGCATCCACATACATACACGTCACACACGTAGAGACACATGCCATGCAGAAAACTAAAAGAAACGGGGGAGGTAGAATGCACTGGTATAAAGGGTTAATAATGGAACAGGAAGTTAGTTAAACTGGGGTGTGAGAAGTGCAAGACAGAGTAGGGAGAGAGGGGATGGGATAATAAGACCAAAGACCCTTTGAAAATGATACATGCAAAGCCGCTACTATAGAAGTTTTACATATGCGCACAAAGCGTTTAAATGGAGTCCTAAAGTAGGTCAACTATGCCCCTGCCAGACATTAGAGCAGTGGTTCTCAACCTGTGGGTCGCAACCCTTCCACAGGGTTCACATATCAGATATCTATATTACAATTTATAACAGTAGCAACATTACAGCTATGAAGTAGCCATGAAACAATTTTATGGTTGGGGTCACCACAACATGAGGAACTGTACTGAAGGGTCACAGCGTTAGGAAGGTTGAGAACCACTGCACCAGCGGCTAACAAATCAAAAGCCCAGTGTCAGATATAAGCTACATCTTCTGGAGCTGCTGGCCAGTGAGGCCCCTTTGGCCCCCCAAACATTACAACTCTCGCCACTGCTCTTGGTGGCTCTCCAGGACTTGAAGGTGAGAACCTATTGCTGAAGACATCACATGCTTTCTGGTCAACCAAGCTGGTACAAGAGCTGGGAGCTTTTCATACTGGCTATCACAGTACTGTACTGGTGTTACGAAAGCCACTGGAGAGGAAAAATAATCACCAATCACACACAGCTATGAACCCTTCCAACTACAACAGTGCCTGGCCTGGACACCCATGCCCACTAGTGCAACAACGGCATAAACAACATGGGAACAAGCAACCTTTTTTTTTCTCTTTTTGAAGTCTTATTTTATGTGTATGGTGCATGTATCCATTTGCACCATGTGTGTGCAGTGCCCAATGAGGCCAGAATATGACATTGGATTGCCTACAATTAGAGTTACAGATGGCTGTGAACTGTCATGTGGGTGCTAGGAATTGAATCCTGGTCCTCTGTAAGAGCAGCCAGTGATCTTAACTGCTGAGCCATCTCTCCAGCCTTACCAACCACTTTCTAACTGTAGCTAAGCCCCACTCCACAGGATGAAACCCATACCTAGCCCCATTAACAGGCTAAGGAACTATGACTGGACGGGTTAATCATCCCGTCAATGCATCCCTCAACGCTAGTCTAATAAGCTTCTATTTGCAGTAGCTGGTGATTAACACAGAGGCCCACTACTGGCCAAGGTGCCCCAAAGGGAACATAAATACTGCACCCGGCTCCCAAGGCTAAGAATTCATTGCAGAAGAGGGGGTGGAAAGAGGGCAGGAGCCTGAGGCAGTGGATGACTGCAAGAAAACATTATCTCCTGGACACATGAGGGTAGCTGCACAGATGAACTCATAGCAATTACAACAGTGCGTTCAAAACTTGTGTAAGCCCAAGTTGGACCAAATCCCACCCCTAGACATGGAGCTACTGACAACTGTTAGCTTCTGGGAGAACAAGAGACAGTTTTCTCAAAGAGAGTTGACTCTGGTAAATCAACCACACTCCTGTCAAAGACCATAGCCAACAGTATCATATGGGCAACACAAAATTGATCTTGAAGGATCAAAATGGAAAAAAAAAGACACACAAAGTCGGGTATGCAGGGAAGTGGTGAGTGAGTTAAGGATGAGGGATGGGAAGTGAAGGCTATGGATGAGTGAAACTCTGAAAAAACTATAAGAAACATTTTAAATGTCATAAAAACCCTGTCTCAAAAACACCAGAAATAAATAAACAAATAAAATTAAAAATCGTTTTAAAAATTTAAATGTATATGGCTAGAAACAAAAGGACTCTCAAAGGTGTAATCTTCCAAACATAATCTTATCTGCACTATTATCTGGGCTATGCCCACTAAGTCGTGGTCTCGTGGTCCCGGCTCTGAACAGACTTTCTTCTGCTTAGCTTCTGTCTTCAGTTTTCTTTACAGCATGAAAAGTATGGAAACCACGTAAAAAGTCCTTGCTCTGGGCTGGAGCACAGCACCACGGTAGAGCGTTTGCCGAGCAAGCACTAGGTACTGGGTTCTCCCTCAGGGTAGCAGAAAGGCTGGGAGCACAAATGGGCTTGCTTTAAGAAATGGTGAAAATTCACAATACGGCTATATTGGTTATGACATATATAATTAGATTAAAATATTTTGAAGTTCTCCAAGCAATCAGTAAATCTATAACTCACAAGCCCATTCACGTTTCAACCGAAGAACTGTTGTATGAATTCTGTAACAGCATCAATAACTAATGCCCTGGCCCAGCAAAGCAAGCCTCCTCTAGACTGACATCCACAAAAGAACTTTCTGGGGCTGGGGATGCAGCTCACTTGGTAGGAAGTACTAGTACTTGGTGGCTCAGTGCTAGGAAGTACTGTGTGTACACTGGATGTGGTGACATTGTGGTTACAGACCTGTAATCCCAGCATTGAGGAGATGTTCAAGGCTATCCTCACCTAACAGCAAGGCTAACCAAGCTACAAAGCAAGTCAGTAGGGGCTACTCCAAGACCCTATCTCAAAGAGGAATGAGGGGGCAGACAGGTGCTGGAGAGATGGCTGAGCAGTTAAGCAGGAAGCTCAGCCATTGGCTGCTCTTCCTGAGGAAGGGGGGGTTCTATTGCCAGCAACCACATGGTAGTTTACTACTGTAGGCTTGTAACTCCACTTTGAGGGGGATCCAACACCCTCTTCTGGCCCCTGGGAGTATGGCACACAGGCTGTGCCCAGACATACATGCAGGCAAAGCACCTATACATATGAAATCAAATTTTTAAAAGGCACATACTGAGACAGAGGTCGCAATTTTGCCCTCTTCTCTTCATAAATCTCCACAGGCCTGGGGCCTCTGCCACCAGAACACTCCAGCACCTTCCCTGTAACTCTCAGGTCAGGTGGTATGGTGTCATGTGACATGAAAAGCCAGTGTTGAACAGCAGATTCTTACCAGAGGCTCCTGGGACACATTTTCAAAACAGCTCTTAGCAAGAAGTTATGCAAGGAATACTCTGAGAAACCTCCCAGCTGAGGGCTCTGCAGAGGGTCCAGCTACCAAGAGAAAGAGGCTGCTGTGAAGAAACACCAGGAACATAGTCAGCATCGTTCTTTCAAGAGAGAAAATGGCATCTCAACAGTAACTCCGGAACTGTGGGAGAATGTTCTTGTACACTGTAAAGATTTGTCACTAGTATTGGTTTAATAAAACACTGATTGGCCAGTAGCCAGGCAGAAAGTATAAGTGGGGTGAGCAGACTAGGAGAATTCTAGAAGAAAGGCAAAGACACAGTCACCAATCAAATGCACAGGAAGCAAGATGAGAATGCCTCACTGAGAAAAGGTACCAAGCCACGTGGCTAAACACAGATAAGAATTATGGGTTAATTTAAGTTGTAAGAGCTAGACAGTAATAAGCCTGAGCTAACGGGCCAAATAGTTTATAATTAATATAAGCCTGTGTGTGTTTCTTTGGGGCTGAACAGCTGCAGGACTGGGTGGGACAGAAACTTCAGTCTCAAATCAGAAAACTGTCAGAACCACAAAACAAAGGACCTTGCCTTTCCTTTCAATAAACCAGGCCCTTCTGGGATGCCTAGGTACCCAGTGCCTAACATGACCTTGCAGCTCTCCTGAGGCTGGGATACTTTCAGAAACTTCCTTTTAAAGAGCACAGATGTACTTGTCCTCCCTATGTAAAAAGCAAGGCAAATAAAAAACACTGCCATGTTGAGATGCTGATTAACATTCTCCATAGAGCCTCGATGTTTCTAAGGTGAGAACCACTTGCTACTCAACTCAGAAACAACTTAGTAACAGCCGAAGAGAGATAATGCAAGCTTTAAAAGACAAAGGGACCAAGGGACAGAAAAGGTGGGTGCGTGGGGCTTTCTGTGTCTTTGGAAGGACTGATTCTGAATCAATACAGTAATGTGTCTATTTTCTAGCTGCGTGACACTAGGCCAGTTACTTAACCTCTCTCTTTGCCTCATTTCTTCATCCATGGGGTACACACAACTAACGAGTAGTACTCAGGGTTATGTGAACTAAATGAGCATGCAAATAACAACTCAACAACACGCCTAGCACACAGTAAGTCTGGAACAAACAGTACCCGCCTTTAGTATTATCTTCAAAGAACTGTAAAATGTTAGAAACAGCTCCCCTCATCTCTCTGTTTGTCCTAAAACAAAACAAAACAAAAACATTTTATTTTTTTTATTTGCTCTTTGGATGAAACTATCTGCTATTCCAAGATCAACCCCCACACCCTTGAGGACTTTCTTTTCTATGTACATGAGCAGCAGAATTTATTTATACATAAGATCTCTAACCTCTCGTGGTTCCGTTCACTCATTTGAGAAGGAGGAAGTCATATAAAGTACATGAAACCACCAGTTAACAAATTCCTCCAAAGACCAAGAGGAGGGAAAGCAGGCTCGGGAGAGACAGTGGGGAGCTGACTGTGATCGTGACCCGCTGGAGTGGGCAGGCAGGACAGCCAGCCAGTCTTTACACAAAGCAGCAAGCAGAAGGTAAGAGCTGCAGGGCTGCATCCAGGGCAGCGAGCAGAAGGTTCAGAACTCAATGTGGTAGAAATCTGGAAGAGGGTCACAAGATGAGAAGGCTTGGCCACCACCTGGAGACCTGTACCTCACCCTCGAAGGGCTGCAAGAACAGGCTATCATCTAGATGGAACTCTGGAAGCACAGAATTTCCTCACCCTCGACGGGCTGTAAGAACAGGCTATCATCTAGATGGAACTCTGGAAGCACAGAATTTCCAGGAACTTTCCAGGTTTAAAAGGAGGGAAAAAATCAAATCAATGCAACCAGACTGGGAAACAATCTGGGTCACATCTCTCAGCCCTTCCTTGAAACCCTGTGTACCTGGATTTATTCACCACCAGGGGCCTCTTCCTCCTCCTCCTTTTTTCTCCTTCTCTTCCTCCTCCACACAGGTATCTCATGCATCGAGCTGACCTCAAACTTCCTATAAAGTTGAGGATGACCTTTTGCTGTCTGCACCTCCTAAGTGGACTGCCGGCATAAGCCACTCCTTCCTGTTTCACATGTCCTGGGTACCTAACTCAGGCTCCAGCCTCAGCCTCTTTTTTGACTTCTAAGTGTAGCTCTGATCACTGACCTTTAAATATCCACCACCTACCACATGTAGGGCTTGGTAAACCTTACCTCCTATTTGCCTAACAACCAAGCAAGGCAGACACTACAACACCCACCTACTATCAGTCAAAGCCGGGGAAGGCATGCTAACTACAGGGATCTTACAAGTGCTTTGATCCTACGGATGGTGCAGGCTGGGTGGATGCTAGGAATGCAAGGCGTCCACTTGCCTCTACATGGCCCTTGCACAGCTAGGGGAAACAGTACCATGCCTCACGCAGACTTCATCGGGGACTTGTTCTTCCAAGTACCCTGCAAATTCGTAACGTGAAAATACGTATCAGTCCCTCTGAAGCCACAGTTTTGAAATGCATTAATAAGGTACTACCACCCGACTGGTCACAAGAGCGGGTGAGCATGGTCAAGGTTCACGCGCTCACAGGTGAAGCCATGGAAAGAGGTCAGAGCTGGACAAGCAAACACTGCCCTTTCTCTCCAGGACTCTGGTTAAACGCTGAAGGCCTGGCGCAGACCAGCTTCTGCCTGATTTTGAGAGATCAGGCCATGTGATGTGGGGGAGGCAGGCTTTTGTGGCCTCCCCTGAACAGAAGCTCAGTACTCTGGGCTAGAACAACTGTCTGCTTGCAGCTGTTCCAAGAGCTTTGCTGTCCCGGATATGGGGTGGGGGAGATTTGACAACAGAAATTCTTCTGGACTGTGCAGACAAGGCAAGGGACTATAACCCCATTGGAAAGCACATCAAAGGGGACCCTGCCAGTGCCACCAAGAGATGTTGTAGCCCTCAAGATCTGGCGGGACAAAGGTCCTCAGCACCTCTCCTGCACACATTAGGAACTGATGAGGTGTGGAGAAGATGACAGAAAATATCAATGTGTCAATTTTCTTGTCACATTGGAAGTGTGGCTGGCTCACACACACAGGCTCCACTAGTCAGAAGGGAGGAGAAAGAAGCTTGGTGGGGTCTGTTTCTAGTTTAAAATGTTTTCTGAATAACTCCAGGTAACAACTGAAACCATGGTGTGTTCCCAAGTTATGCAGGAGCATGCATATGTGTGTGTGAGTGTGTGTGTGCTATGTATGTATGTGTGGCATATGTGTGTGCTGTGTGCGTATGCTGTGTGTGTATTCTGTGCTGTGTGTATGTGTGTGATATGTGTGTGTGCTGTGTATGTGGTGTGTATGGTACATGTGAGTGCTATGTGTGTGGCGTGTGTGTATGGTATACATGTATGCTGTGTGTGTATATGTGTGCTGTGTGTGTGATATGTGTGTGTGCTGTGTATGGTACATATGAGTGCTGTGTGTGTATGCTTGTGTATAGGTATGTGTGTGCTGTGTGTGTGCTGTATGTATGGGTATAACTATGGTTTGTGTGTGTGCGCGCGCGTGTGTATGTGGTATGTGTGTAAGTATGTGCGTGTATATGTATGGTTTGAATGTGTGAGCGTGTGTGTGTGTGTGTGTGTGGTGTTGAAGCTCAAACTCAGTGCCTCCACCACTAAACTACACCTCTAGTCCTCCTCTGAACATCATTGGGGCTAAACCTCTTCTAAGTCACATCGAACCAGCCTATAAGAAATAGGGTTATCTAGCATATTTTCATTAACAAGAGATATTAATGTCTCTTGAAACATTAATATCTGCTTTCTATATTTAAATTTATGTGCATGCAGCTTCTACATATTTATTATGAAAAATCAATGTGTCCATTTATATCTTGCTGTTAATCCAAACAAAGGCTTGCTCTTGTACAGCCTATGCCACACCTATGCCTAAAATAAAAAGAGGAGGTCAGCTCTTCTGGAAATGGTTGGTGCCTCACTGTATTCCAGGCAGCCTCTTGGTTCTGGGGACGGGAACACGGAGCCCACAGCGAACCTCAAAAATGTTGTATGAGAGTCTTGTCATTTTACAACTGAACCTTTGCTATTTACTGTTTGGGGAGGTCGTTGTTGTTGCTGTTTGGTTGACTGGTTTGTTGTGTGTGTGTATTTTATTGTACATAATTGCTTCTGACCATAGACATACCTAAATTTAATTTCTCCCTGAACTCAACTTTTCAGTAACTTCTCAAGAAATGCTGAAAAAGCAAGCTCCTTTGCGTGAGCACACACAATTAACTCAAGAGAAGCCATAAAAACTTAATGAAGGCCATGAAGAAACTGAAACCTGACTGGGGAGTTGGGCACGGTCCCTTCCACCAATCCTGGAGCGAATTTTGAAGGCAGCAGTATCAGCTGATTGGCACAAGCCTTGCAAGCTTCCCTGGCCGCCAGTGGCCCCTAGCAGGAGGCCTGTTCCCAGCAAGTGCAGACAAGAAGCACACACAGGAATGAGGGCCGGGAAGCAACTGCTTCAGTCAGGGCAGCTCGCCTGGGTGTAGCTCTGAGGCTGTAGGCCTGCAGTAAGAGCTGCATACATTCTGGGACGTCACCTTTGAGAGGCCTGCAGTAAGAGCTGCATACATTCTGGGACGTCACCTTTGAGAGGCCTGCAGTAAGAGCTGCATACATTCTGGGACGTCACCTTTGAGAGGAAGACTGGTGGAGCGAAGGCCAGAGAAGCTGTTCTCTTTTGCTATGGGTGCAGATAGTCCCTCTGGCAAAGAGGTGCCTGGCCCACAATGTCAAAGGGACCCAATTGGCAGAGACCTAGTCCAGGTCTGAGCAGCAGCAGAGATTCAAAAGTGCTTCCTACTTCCTTGTTGTCTGCCTCACACAGTTCATTTTTTAGCTGTTAGCATGAACTTCAAATTGTTGGCTAACAAGCAACAAGTCATTATCTCTAACTCACAGAGAAAAAGTTAGCAAAGAACTGAACACTCCTCGGAGAGGAGGAGACCCTATAAGCTGACTGCCCTTGGACACTGTATTTCTGTGCCTTCTAGTCTCCCGGGATAAGGAACACCTTCACCTAACAGTTAACAAAATGGTGTTCTAAGACATTAAAACAAAAGGGTGTGTGTTGGGAGTGTGTCTCCAATCACGACACAATTGTTTAGCTTTATTTTTTTACTGCTCCGCTGCTTTATGTGTGGGGCAGAATGCTGACAGCTGGCTAGAAATCACCAGGATAACATAAACACACTGGCAGATTAAAAAAAAATTAACTTCCAGAAATACCAGCCATCAGCAGGGAAGAGAGACAGGAAAAATAGGTAACCCGTAAAAAAACAAAACAAAAGAAAAAACAACTTCACTGTTATTTCCAAGATCCCTCCAAGACACGGATATCTCCTCCCAAAGAACCAACATATAAAAGAAGCCCCTGGAGTTACTTAAAAGTGCTACTACAACTTAAAGGCCAGGATGCAGGAACTGATAGGGCATGTTATCATGAAGTTCCCACCACTTGCACTAGGGGGCAGAATTCTACCCCAAGGGGAGACCTTGAACTCCGCAGGTCCTCAGGCTTAAGAAGCCTTGTCAGCACTTGACAACTACATACAAATTTTCCAAAAGACACCAAGTTAAGAACTATTTGCCCTAGACACAGAACTTCAGTTTTCTTACAGATAAAAGTCCAGCCTAGCGGTCATTTACTCCTCAAATGTGCCAGTGACTTCCTACAGGCATGAAACAATAGCGTAGGAATTGGGAAATGACATGGGGCCACATTTTTCAATATAGTTCTCTTCTTCCTAAGTGATGAATGATTAATTTCCTTTCCAGGCTGCCTTTTCAGGGTGACAGAGACAACCACTTTGGAAAAAGTCAATTCGACCATTACACAATACATCACTGTGGCTATTATAAGTGGCTGCCTGAGAATACAGTAAGTGAACGTCAGACCTTGAAACACTATAGCCAATTAAGTCTGATAAAGCAAGTTAGCTAACGCGGAGGGAAATTCTCACTACTCTGATTTGCTGGAAGATTCTAAGACTGTCCCGGATTCACAAAACATCGCCCTGGCTTTCAGCGAAAATCACATCAGTCTCCCTTAAGTCAGCTAAGTTTACTCTGAGCCACTTCAAACCTCTAAACTTAAACAGAATTTATTAAATAAACACAACCAAGAAAGGAATCGGTGCCAAGAAACCAGAGCGGCTCTCCATCCCAGGGGGAAAGGGAACTTTCAAGTCGCGTCTCAAGTAACTGTGGTGTTCCGCCCTCAAAGACCCTAAAACGGGCATCGGTTTCGTCTTCTAAAATAACCTTTGTTTGCCCTAAACGAATTTTTATTTAAACTTGAATTCAAGATCTGCCAAAGAATGGTATTAAATACGTGCTCTGGAATTACCCGCAAGCCCTCCTATCCGAGCGCCGCTAGGTAGAGCACGGACTTGAAGGCCCAACGAGGCAGGGCAAGCAGTGATTGGACTCTGCCGGCCCGGCTCGCACTTGGTTAGCCCGCTGCTCTGGAAGCCACTGGCCCCTGCACAGGAAGCCCGCACGTTCGGCAAAGGAAGTTCCAGACCTTTCTTGGAGAAAGGCATGTCCCGGTTGCGCCTT
Source organism: Ellobius talpinus (assembly GCA_001685095.1). Classification (NCBI taxonomy): domain Eukaryota; kingdom Metazoa; phylum Chordata; class Mammalia; order Rodentia; family Cricetidae; genus Ellobius; species Ellobius talpinus. The sequence continues at coordinate 271 of LOJH01019100.1, read as the reverse complement.
TTACCGCGTTTCCTGCACCCGGGCCGCCCGGCCCGCAGCTCTCCCCCGCCCGGCGCCCGCGGACTCACCTGGCGCGGAGTGTCAGCTAGCCACCCACGCCCGGGGACATGCGAGAACAGGACAAACCCCAACCTGTCTAGGCTTACTCATCCGAGACTCGGGGCCGGCGGAGGGAGTGGGGTTTCAGGAGACTCCCACAAAGTTTCCCCTCCCCGGGACGCGCAGGCGCCGGGGCGCGCGCGGTGTGCCGGTCCGGGTGCCGGTCTCCGCC
>LOJH01019099.1:6086-19939 GCA_001685095.1 Ellobius talpinus | reverse complement strand
TCTTTCTTTAGGTTGGGAAAATTTTCTTCTATGATTTTGTTGAATACATTTTCTATGCCTTCAGGAGCAGGCAGGCCAGAGTCTCCAGTGATCTCTCCTCCAAGTGCAGGCAGGGGCTGGGGTTCCGGTGGTTGCTGCAGTGGTGGGGTATCCCACACAGAGGATGGCAGTGGATACTGGCTGGTGTGGCACAGGTGCTCTTCTCCAGAGGAACTTCTTATGATCGTCTCTGAAAGCCACTGTGGTCACTGCTCCCAGCGGCCGCCCACCTCTGACGCTCCTGGCAGGATCACTCACCAACCTCTGATGAGGTCCCTTGCTAGCCTCTGAGCTCCCAGTGGTCTCCCGTCCACCTCTGACGCTCCTGGCAGTTCATATCCTCCCTCCCCTCCTCCCACTTTTGACAAGAAACCCTGTCTGGCTTCAAAATCGCAAGCTCCTCCCTCTACCTCCCAAGCGATGGGATCACGGATGGGCAACACCACGACAAGCTGGAAAGGACATTTCTGTGTATGATTATCTGCATTTTAAAGACAGCAAGCAGTTTTGTGCCAGTTCATATCAGGTTTTGCTGCCAAACTAGTCATAGAAGCAATCTTTCAGTTCTAATCTGTTTGGCTGTCGAAGTTACAAATTAAAGATCTTGTCTGAATTCAGTTGCAGATTTATATGATCATGCATATGTATATGTAGAACTCTTGCTAAAGAAAAGGTACTGAGCACCCAGTCAGCAAAAAAAATCTGTTCATCACAAAAAGCACAGGGATTATTGATGTAACTAAAGGACTACAGGTCCCTTGACTGTGGATGGTGTCCCTCAGGCTGTGAGGTACATCTTCTTTCACTAACCTGAGGGGAGGACAGAACCCTAGGAATCGGTCTGAGTCTTGATGATTCTCGCTGATGTGAGTGTCACCCTCTGGCAGGGTGATCCATACTCAATTTAAAGTAGAAGTCAAAGGTTTGAGCTCAAGCGCGACGACACACGTGTAGGAGGACTGATTAGCAGGTTATCTCTGTAACAAAGCTGTATAATTTCCCTAACTGTAGTCTTTACTTAGTTCATTTCAAAACTCTTTCTTCTTGTCTGACAACTGAGTTAACGCAAGAGGCAAGCATATGAGAATTTTGTGCTGAAACATTTGGAAATTGTGGGATTCGTTTCACAGGTCTAGAAGTCTGAAGGAGGGGCGAGAGAAATCTTCACAGGTTGCAAACTAAGTGGGACCTTGGGATAAGGGTTTACAAACGTTAATAAGTGGCAGTCCCTTTACTTTAACTAAGTTTTTAAATGACATTTATTTAGTTGGTTGTGCGTGCACAGACATGTGCAATGCATACATATACATACATGTGCCACAGCATACATGTGAACGTCAGAGGATAAGTTACAGAACACAGTTTTTCTTCTTCTCACATGAGGTTCAGGGATTGAACTCAGGACTAGCATCAAGTGTCTTTGAGTTATCTCACTGCCCCTAGTTAATATTTTCAAAATTAAGAAACAAAGTAGCAAGTATGATGTCATGAATTGGAACATGACCATGAAAATGCTTTTGTTGAATGTTTAGAAAGTCATTTCAGTAAAATGAATAAAAACCAAAAAAATCCCCACAAAACATAGTTTCCATAGAAATAAAGCCAACAGTCACTGTTACCCAATAGCAAAAGGATGGGGGGAAATTCACTCATATCAAAAGTCCTTGGGAAGGTAAATCCACAATGTAGTTTTACATCTACACCAAGAACAAGAAAGTCCTAATGCTGTTTTGCCTGAGTCTGCTCCTCTCAAATGCACTTCATTTCCATTTTTGAGGCCAGGGATAGGCAGAGCAGAAAGTTAAGATTTTTCTGAGGGTGGGACCTGGACAGAGATCTGCTCTATGGGACTGGAGAGATGGCTCAGCAGTTAAGAGCACTGACTGCTCTTCCAGAGGTCCTGAGTTCAATTCCCAGCACCCACATGGTGGCTCCAGACCATCTGTAACGAGATCTGGTGCCCTCTTCTGGCCTGCAGGGATACTTGCAGGTAAAACACTGTATACGTAATTGATAAATAAATAAACAAATCTTTGCAAAAGAAGGATCTTCTGTACCTCTGTTTCCTTCTGTCTGTCTGCTCCTTCCCCACCTTCACTCCATCCTTGCTCAGCCCCATATTCTATGCCTTAGTTAGGGTTTCTATTGCTGTGAAGAGGTCCCATGACCACGCAACTCTTAAAAAGGAAAACATCTAATTGTGGTGGCTTACAATTCAGTGGTTTAGTCCATTATCATCGTGGCAGGGTGTATGGCAGCATGTAGGCAGACGTGGTGCTGGAGAAGGAGCTAAGAGTTCTTTCCTCTTGACTTACAGGTAACAGGAAGACACTGGGTGTGGCTTGAGCATATATGAGACCTCAAGGCCTGCCTCCACAGTTGACACATTTGCTCCAACAAAGCCACACCTCCTAATGGTCTCACTCCCTTTGGGGGCCATTTTCTTTAAACCAGCACACTCTGCAGATGCTCACAGGGCACAGTCTAATGCAATGTGGCTGAAGGGTTTTGCTCTTGGAAAACTAACTTGCTTCTATATATCTGATTTTTCCAGATAAAGTTGATCAAAACCACATTCTATTGTAATAAGTACTAATGCATATATTACCTTTATATCCTTGTTCTGTCTCCCTGAGATCAATTTTGGTTATTGGTTTGAAATCAGTGTCCCATAATCGTATACAGCCGTCTCGCCCACCAGTAGCAAAGCCTTCTTCACAAGCATACATGCTAAAGATTCCAGCCTGTCAATTAGAAGAGGTAACATTCAATCCTGCAGTCTCTATAAATGCCACCATTGCTGAATCGCAATGATTAAGAACAACAGAGCAAAACAAAACAAAAGCAGACGCTGTGTTTTCTGTTGACATCTGACAGCAGATCAACACACCTCATCTCAGCTAGATCACTAAAATTATAGCCACCACCAGGATGCAAAGTAATTCCACTAACACAGCTAATTTGATAAGAGTGTTATCCCCACTGCCCAAAATGCCACTTATGAATACCTTGGTTGAAGGATACAGAATGAAATTCCTGCGTGTGACAAACGAACCTTCTAAAACAAAGACATGACAAAGGTGCCTCATTTCAGTTCTAAAGTAACCCAGTAGAGACACAGACTGAGGGCACGAACGCTAGGCCTTTGACATGTGTAGAGGTGCCTGAGGTGCCATTTCAACCGCTCAGGAAGGGATTACTCCTGACAAACTGAAAAGCACAAATAGCATCGTTCAGCATGTTGTATGCTATGGAATGACTCCCTTTCCATGTCTAAAACACTTGGAATCTTTAAGTTTGAAAACTATTTTACTTGATGTATTCAAAGCTGTTACTACTGCATTGTGTCAACAAAATATCCAGTGTAAAGAGAAATGCTGGGGGAAATCCTTCAGCCCATAGTCTTTTAGATTCCAGCCCATTTTGGGCATGGTCTGATGTACTATAAGCACAAACGGAAAGTGCGCGTGGCCTTTTTTGCTGCTGGATTCGGCTCCCAGCTTCCAGTGTGCACAGAGGACCGCGGATGGCTACCCTTACTGTGAGCTTTGTCCCCAAATAAATAAATGTTTGTTATACTCCATTCCGGGCTACTGTGGACTTCTTTAATACGCCTACAGAGAAACTGATTACCAAGGCAGCTCATTTAATGAATGAAAACAAATTCTGACCTCCTAATTGCTTTAAGAGTAGTTTGGCAATGAAGCCAAGAAAAAAATGGAAAGAAGCCTTGAAAGTATCCAAACTATTTCACTGAGTTGTCTGAAGTTTTCTTTATGCTAAGAGTAAGTAGGTCTAGGGAACAAGATTAATGACAGAGGACTTGCCTTGTGTGTAAGGCTCTGGCTTCAATTCCCAGCACTAAAATATAAAGTACTGGGGAATCAATTTGAAGATATTAAGATAAAGCAGTTTTATCCTACTTCTATTGTACCTTTTGTGTGCTCGGAACTGCTCCCTGGTCTTCTGTGAGAGCAGAAAGTGCTCATAACCACGGAGCCATCTCTCTAGTCCTTATACTCAATTATCTTAAACAAAAATACAAAGGTTGACATTGCATGCAACACTCGCAGAGTATACAGTGACTATTGCTATGGGCCCTTTCCTCTGACTTCCCTGGTCTCCATTTTCACCATGTCATCTGTAGGCACCATTTTCCTCTGTGTCAAAAGGCAGCAAAGAGCTAAGAAGCAAAGTCTGCCCTTGCTTTCACAGAGCATGGAGAGAAAGGTCATTAGCGGCATCTGCTTTTCTGAGCAATACAACACTAACAGAGTCAATGCTCCAGCTCTTCGGCAGATGGAGGACACTCTCCTCCCCACCTAGCGCAAAACCAACACCCATTCTCATCGCATCTAGTCTAGCTACCCGCCATAAAGTGGAGGCAACTGTGAGAATCAGCCTGAACCCAGGGAAGCAGGCTGTGACGCTAGCAATATCCTAGGCTGTGATTTAAGAAGGGATGACAGGCTCTAGTCTTGTGTCAAACTACTACTGAAGAACAGGGCTAATCAGTCAGTCAATAGTTAAGGCGAAGACTGATTTAGTAAGTTTTTCTTTCAGGTAGCAAAAGCAACTTGAGAAATCTTCATGAGTGCTTACAACTGTGTGGTGACGTCTTCTGACTTAAAGCATTGGGCAGAAACATGGAGAAGTGTGGCCCTAACGTATTCAACACGCCACCTCGAAGCTCCATCCGGCAATACTCACACTGTGTGCCCCTTGAATGGTTCGGACCAGGGTGAGCCCTTTCCAGACGTAGGTGTCCCCGTTTAAAGCACCAGAGTATGTGATGTCGTCTTTGGCACAGGCAAGGCAAAGGATAGTCTGAAGGTCTCCTGTTTTGCCAAATATCCCTCTTTTTGCAGTCAGGGCATTTCCACACAGTGTCCAAAACTATGAAGTGATAAGAAATACATCCCAAAATAGAGTACAATATTCATCATTGATATTTTCAGGAATTTCTCAAGATATACTTTATCCAAACTAAGCATACATAAATTGTGTCTTGGCGATAGTGGGCAACCACAAAACATTCCTGCATACCTCTAGAAGCATGAGAAAAACCAATAATGAAAAATTTAAAGTTTAAAAGCTCCAAAATTTCAAAACTTTAATGTTTAATGACATTATAAAAGATGACTTTAGCATTCACAGAATGGAATTGGGGGGGTCACACTTTGCTTACTCTTTTATCAAATGAGTATAGATTTATTGTAGAAAGGTTCAGAAATATAGATAAGTGTAGGAAGCCAAGTGTGGCAGTACATGCCTGTAATCTCACACTTGGGAGGCAGAGGTAGGAGGACCATTGCACACTGGAGACTAGCCCATGCTACACAGCAGCGTCCAGGCTAGCCAGAGCTATATAACAAGAGCCTGAATAAAACATGTAGCATATATGCACGTGTGTGTGTGCGCACGCACACACACACATTAGCACATTACATAAAGTAAAACTGAGATTAGGAATAACTTCACAATACCATGACAATATATCATCTAGCCTTTTGCTTGTTGGTTTGTTTGTTTTGAGACAGGGTTTCTCTGTGTAGCCCCTGCTGTCCTGGAACTCATTCTGTAGACCAGGCTGACTCTGGACCTCACAGAGATCTCTGATTGCCTCTGCTTCCTGAGTGCTGGGATTCAAGGTGTGTATAACCACTGCCCAACATTCATCTAGCCATTTTAATACGTATATGTCTATTTTAAAAAATTGCTTTCTAGACTGGTTGGTGAATTTGGTTAAAGCACGGTGCCAATAAAAATAATTGCTTTCTAAGCAAAGTGCTACAATTTTTTACTGTAGCATTGTTCACAAATGTTTCTAAATACAAATGGTATTTTCATAAAGTCGAATATCACCCAAGTGTCTCCATTTTACTTGCACAGATCATGTGGAAGATGGCAAGCATGATGCTTGAATGATTTGTAGATAACAGCAGGGACACACCCATGATTAAACAGAAACCCAGTGCTTTTCCTTGATGCAGTTTCTGATGTATGAACTGGCCTAACTTTGGTGCCATTACACGGCCCTCACAGTCTCCAAATGCTTTCCACATCTGCTGTTTAATGTCACAAATTGCGTGAGCATAGGTTAGGACAGATTCTGTTACTGTTTCCATATGGGAGGGAGGGAAAGCAGGCAGAAGTACTTTGCTGAAGACGCGGATTCCTGTAAGGTTTCTACAAGAGGAACCCCGGAAACGTTGGCTGCCGCTTTGAGAGCTCAACACTGAGAAAGGGGGCATGTGAAACACAAGCAAGGATTTCGTGATGGCATATTCAGATTCTGCTCAAGAGGCAGGGCCAATGTGAAGCTACAGGAATCAGGTTACAAAACATGGCATGAGCTAGAATAGGGTTCACGGTGGGCAAGAAATGGCATCTCCTTCAGGAGAGCAAGATTAGATGACTGTGAGGGCCAGGAACGTATGAAAGAAAAAACATCCGCTCTAAGATGTTGTGCCTGTGCCTGTGCCTGCAGGGGAGGAGACGGTGGTCCTCCAGAGTGCAGCAGCTAGGGACTGGCTGGTACAGTCCTGGGCTGATTGCACTGGCCTGATGGTGGTAGGAAGGAACTTGGGCAACACCAGGGCAAAGATGAGAGCATGTGTCCAACTATTTGCAATGCTTAGATGAGCAAAATGTGACATTTCTTTGGGCAGTGTTTTTGCAAAAAGGTATTGAAATAAGTACAAAAGGAATGAAGAAATTTGGAATAAAGTAATTAGGTGCAAGATTTGGGGGGCACTAACATCTTAAATGTGTACTTGGACACAGATGATCATCGCACGCCAAAGAAGTTGGATTCATGGTGACACCCAGGCAGACATTCCCCTTCTCATTGTGCTTTCTCGTGTGTGAAGATGGAATGGAGAGAAACTCTTTTGTCTTTTGACATGAGACATGGATCTCTGGCATGAGTTAAATATTTCTACATGACAACCACCAAAGATATAGATCATTATCCTGAGACTGGCTGAACAAAAGCTGTTCTAACAAAATCACCCAACCAGAGGGTTTTAACACCTACATAAAACATTTCTAGCTATCAAACGACTCTCTTAAAAGGCATATATAAATGCCAGGAAAAGTAAGAGATATTTCTGAAAAAAATACTTAATATATTTTCTTTTCTTGAGAACTATTTCATCTCACAAAAAGCAGTATTTTGGACTAACCATGTACCACTAAATGACAAGACATTGTTTATTCTCCAGTTTCCTCTGGCAGATTGTAATACAAACCTTGTTAGTACAGGTGGGTTCTCTGGAGTTTATCTCGCCCTTGAGAGTCTCCCAGGTCCTTTCATCCTATGATGAGAGACCTCAGAAGGCTTAACATTACCCACAATCTGTAGGCTTATTAGCTGTGTAACCAATAAAGCAGACACTGCCCAACTGCTTTGTTTATGAGCATTCATTTCTGATGACCATATTCTCCAACATGATAAACCATGAAACTTACAAAACCAGGCATGATTTTTATGCTGGCTACAGAAATTTTGCACCAGAGGTTTTCTTGACATGCAGCCTTTTACTCTCAACTTTTTAAAATTTTTAATTAATTGATTAATTTCTTCCCAGCATGATCACAGTTTCCCCTCTCTCCCTTGTTTATCCCCAACTACCCCTCTTCCCTGCCCATCTATTCTTCTTCCTTTCTCTCCAGAAAAGGGCCATCCCACCATATGAATCAACCAGTCATGGCATATCAAGTTGCAGTAAGACTAGGCACCTCCTCTCCTACTAAGGTTGAACTGGACAACCTAGTAGGAGGAAAAAGTCCCAAAAGCATTTAACAGAGTCAGAGACAGCCCTTGCTCCCACTGTTAGGAGTCCTACAAGACCAAGCTACACAACTGTAAGATATATGAGCAGAGGGCCTAGTCCCATCCAAGTTCATGGTTCAGTCTCTGTGAACCCCGATGAGACCAGGTTAATTGATTCTGTGGGTTTTCTTGTGGTGTCCTTGGCCCCTCTGATTTCCATAACACGTCCTCCTCTTCTACAGGATTCTACAAGGTCCGCCTAATGCAACTGTTCCCATCAGTTCCTAGGTGAAGCCTCTCTGAAGACAACTGGACAAGAACTCTGGAAAATAACCATCAAAAAACCAAATAATCCTTGGGGCTGTAGAGATGGCCCAAAGGTTAAGAGTACTGGCTCCTCTTCCAGAGGTCCTGAGTTCAATTTCCTGCAACCACATGGTAGCTCACAACCATCTAGTGCTCTCTTCTGGCGGTCAGGGATACATGCAGACAGAACACTGTATGCATAATAAATAAATGCATCTTAAAAAACAAAAACAAATAATCCAATTAAAAATGGAGTACAGATCTAAACAGAGAATTCTCAACAGAGGAATCTCAAATGGCCGAGCTACACTTAAAAGAAATGTTCAACATCCTTATCCATCAGGGAAATGCAAATTGAAATGACCATGAGATTCCTTCTTACTCTTGTCTGAATGGCTGAGATCAAAAACATAAGTGATAGCTCATGCTGGTGAGGATGTGGAGCAAGGGGAACATTCCTCTATCGCTGGTGGGAATGCAAACTTGTACAGCCACTTTGGAAATCAATAAGGTGGTTCCTCAGAAAACTGGGAACCAACCTGCCTCAAGATCCACTTATACCACTCCTGAGTATATACCCAAAGGATGCTCTGCCACACCATAAGGACACTTGCTCAGCTGTGTTCATAGCAGTTTTATGAGTAATAGCCAGGAACTGGAAACAAACCAGGTGTCCCTCAAGTGAAGAATGGATGAAGAAAATGTGGTACATTTACACAACGAAGTATCACTCATATATTTAAAAATGACATCATGAAATTTGCTGGCAAATGGATGGAACTAGGAAAAATCATCCTGAGTGAGGTGACCAAGACCCAGAAAGACAAATATGGTGTGTACTCTCTCATAAGTAGCTTTTAGGCATAAAGTAAAGGATAACCGTGCTACAATCCAAGAGACCCAAAGAAACTAGGCAACCAGGAGGGCTCAAGGTGGGGGAGGCGGACACATGAATCTCCCTGTGAAGGGGAAATAGAATAGGCACCACATGGGGATGGGGATGGGGTGGGTTCTGGATGGGGGGCATGGGAACAGGAAGGATCAGGTAGAGGGAGGATGGAGGGAGGGAGTACTGGGAAAGACAACTGGAATCAGGGGCATCCCTGTGATGAGCTAGAAACCTAGAGCGATGGAGACTACTAGGAGTCTATGAGTTCTAAGACGTCTGGCAGCGAGGGATACAGAGCCTGAACTGACCATCTCCTGAACCCAGGCAAGACTTCCAGTGGTGGGACTAGGAGGACATCAACCCACATAACCTTTGACCTACAATTTGCCTTGCCTACAAGGGGTGCTGGGTTAAAGGTAGTGCAGAAATTATGGTAGTTGGCCAACCAATGACTGGTGTAGCTTGAAACTCACACCATGAGAGGGATCCCACCCCTGACACTGCCTGCAGGGCCAGGACCCAGAGGCTGGACAGCCCAGAGACCTAGGATAGAACCAAACATGACTGGCAAAAAAAGTCAATGAAATTATTCCTAATGATATCTTGTTAAACTCACAGATTGTTGCCTGCTCTTCTAACTGGAACCATTCTCCATTAACTCAGGGCTTAGGCAGAAGAGCTGACTCAGAAGGCAAGAGTGTGTCGCTCTCGGCAAAGACATGAGTTTGGTTCCTAGCATCTACACACGCCAGCGGGTCACAATCACCTGGAACTCCAGTCCCGGGGATCCAGTGCCTCTGTAGGCACCCGAACTGACATCCAAAGACACACAAATACACATAGTTAAAATGAATAAAATCTTTAAAACATTTATTTGATTTGTTGTAGATTTATGTGTAAGCAGAACTAATAAGGGGATGGTTGCAGATATGCGCAGGTTCTTCCGCTTCGGTACAGGTGTGCATTTCTCTTAGGAGAAAGCATCTATGCCCACTGGACTAGTGTATAGGCTAAGGAGCTCTTAGTGTTTCCAACACAGTGGAAACACTAGGACTTCATCTATCTCTTCGTGGAGCTGATTAAAAGCTAAACCAGCATGAAAGGAAACAGAGAGAATTCTGGGGAACGCTTTCATTAGGCACCTCATCTAGTTAGAATGCAGTAAATGTAGGTTTGGGAGAAAAGTTAAGCTCTAAGATTGACCATGGAAGAGGCAACTTTCAATAGGGATCTGTGTTTGAATCTTACGTCCGCCAGCATTTTGGCCATTTTAGAAAACGAAGAAGGAAGGGAACATTATTGTGGCCTTACTGGTTCCATACAGCATTCAGTGTAACTCTTGAAGAATTTTGGAAGCACATAGCTTGGGGGCAAGAAGAATGGAATTAGCCTTGAGGAGATTATGCTCCCCCAACTAGAACATGTACATATACAAAAAAGGGGAAAAAGTAAACAGTACCTGCTACCTCAGAACAACTCACAGATACAATATGAAAGGGAAAAGTTTGAAATCATCCACTAACTCTACCCAGAGACAAAAATTCAACATTTGGTGATGGTATTTCCTAAACAAAAATATATTTAAGGAATGCAGGGGTAAAGGTAGGAGAGCCAGTATCCTTTTCAGAGTTGGTGACAGGCTGGTGACTGGTGTGATACAGCATGCAGGCGTGAGCAAGGAGGCAGCAAAGCTGCTGGGTCCAAGGATACCAGCAGGGCTCCAGGATGCCACATGCCTCATTTCAGGAATCATTTAAACTGGAGATACTGCGAAGAGAGGCTCACAAGCTCTAAGGAGGCCTTTTAAATAATATCTGTCTGTGGGGCAGGGATGCAGACAGCTCTTTCAACTTAAGGGCTGAGGCAGGAGTACATTCCAAACTCAGAAAGACAAAGTCCATATTTTCTCTCATATGTGGAACCTAGATTTAAACTTTTATTTTTGAATATGTGTACTGATGGGTCATGAAACTAGAAAGGGGGTCATAAGAGGAGGAAAAGGTTAGGGAGGGCAGGTAAAATGGAGTAATAGGTCACACGTGACCTGAAAACTCGAAAGAGAGTTTGGGGAGGAAGAGAACCAGTAGAGCTGGCAGGAGGCATGGGTGGGGAAGGCTCTGTGGAAGGAAAGACTTAGAGCAAAGCATACTGACATGTGGCAATGCCATAGTGAAATCCATACCTCTGCAGGAGCCAGAAGGAGACTAAACTTCCCATGGCAAATACATTGGATATTTCCCAGTATTGGTAAATAATCATCTAAACCATAACTCGCAATTATTATACATAGCATCATAACAATGTAGCATGATTTATTTAAACCACCGGGGGTAACTGGGCAGTCTCAGGTTTTCTTCACCCTGGCTTTGCCATTGGAAAGTTACTCAGCAGTGAGTCAGTTCTTGGTTCACATTCTTGACAATTCACATGGGAGAAACTCCAAGTTATGAACTACTGGACCAGGGGGATCAACATCTTTAGAGCTATCAATAAATATTACCAGACTTCTGGTCAGAAAGACTAAACTTATGTCTCTACAGTCAGGCTTAGGAGGGGCCCCCTCACTGAATCTGGGTCAACAACAGATACAACAATGTAACCATGATTTTAACATATTCAATTATTTTTAAGTTTGTATTCTCTAAGAGTTAGCATTTTCATGCATCTATTGGCGAACACTGTTCCTATTTTTGTTGGTTATATATTCTATTTGTCAGAAGTCTTTATATTTCACGAATACACTGATATCTACTATGTTTGCCCTTTATACTTGCTAGTGTGTGGCTTTCCCCAGGAGAAAGGATATACGGAATATATTTAACTATTTATGAATCTCTGTCTGCCAATGTTATCATTAGTCTCTTTCTTCACCTGCACATAGAAGAGAACCTTTGCACAGAGAACAGTTACACATTGACCTAACTATTTCTTGTAGTGAAACAAGTCCCCTAAGCCCTATAAGGCAATACTATTTTATAGAGCTGACCATTTAGGTGTTCTGTACACCGAGGCTGTGTGCCACACTGCAGCAATCCAAAGACATCTTTCCAACCACCAGACAGTGTTTTGCTGATACCTTGAAATTTTGTAGTAAGGACAAAGATGGAATCTACCCAGATAGGTAGCTGTTCCTTTGGTCTGGTTTGTTCTGCCCCCTGGTGGGCTCTGCACAAATTGTAACTCTATAAAATAGGAACTAGATGGTGTTTGTGTCTGTGTGGAGAGGAGACTGCAGCTGCCCTAGTCCATCAGCATTCCCACATGACCTCTCAGAAGCTCCTCCTCGCCAAACTATGCTTGCTCGAGCCATTCTCTGGTCTCTCTATGCTTTCCTGACTTGGAAGCAGTCATTTCTTTTACAACACCCAGGAAACACTACGCTCTTCTAGTTACTGTGTAGTCGTCTTAAATATTTCACACTTCAGTTTGGTTGGAATTTACTCTGTGTATAGTATGAGGTAATATGAAACTCTTCATTCAACTATTTTTAGTACCCGGTGGCTAGAGACATTACTGTGTTCAAAATTGCCATACAATTGTTTATTTTACTACTTTAATTTTAAGTACAGCATTTTAATTATAGCTCATAATATGCCTATTATTTTTCATGATTAGTTTTTAATAGTTTTTTAATTAGTTCATTTAATCATAGTGAATAGTGATTAGCTATTTTCATTGTCTTATTTGTCCATTTGGACAGTAGTGTGCTTCGGAATCACAAAACAGTGGCAGGCAAGTTAAGCACCCAGCAGGCGGCTGGACAGGAAGCTTGGCTCATTACTAACCTGAAGTTGCAGAATACTTCTAAGATTCCATGTTTTAAAACACCTGTATTGCTGGACGTGGTGGCTCATGCCTTTAATCCTAGTACTCAAGAGGCAGAGGCAGGCTGGATCTCTGAGTTCAAAGCCAGCCTGCTTTACAGGTCTACAGAGTGAGTTCCAGGACAGCCAGGAGTACACAGAAAAAAAGTGCTGCCTCAAAAGAGAGAGGGAGGGAGGGAGGGAGGGAGAGAGAGAGAGAGAGCGAGCGAGCGAGCAAGCAGGGGCTGGAGAGATGGCTCATCAGCCAAGAACACTCCCTGCTCCTCCAGCGTTCTCAAGTTCAATTCCCAGCACACATATGGCAGCTCACAACTGTCTCTTCCAGCGGATCTAACACCCTCACACAGATATATAAACAGGCAAAACACCAATGCACATGAAATACAAACAAAAAATTTACAAGATAGCAAACTTAAAGACATGAATAAAAAGGCTACTGTACCTTTATATGTTTTACCCCACAGCTGACCATTCTATTTGGCTGATATGGATCCCAGGAAATATCAAAAATCTGTCGAGACATAGAACGTTCTTCAGAGATCAGTGCAATCACCAAGACTCTAACCCGTGTTAATGTGGCCTGTGCAGGATGCAGACGGAGGTCCTGGCTCTGAGAAGCAGAGCTAGCGCTCTGTCCTCATGGCTACCCACCTTCAGCCCAAACAGACGAGCTGTCAACCTTAGTCACTGAGTGCAACTGTGTCACAGATTAGATTTTTCCATTTGTGAAAATAACTTTTGACAATTAGGGTAATTTTTTAAATCAAATTTTCTGGAATTCTTCACAATGCTGACAAAACACTTTGGAGATAGTTTTTCAATAAAAATGCGAAGAATTACAAACAGTACATCTTACTTAGGCAAGTGTTTGCAGTTACTGGCATTTAAACCCAGATTCCAAGATGTTTGGATGCAGGTGGCCTAAGGGTCACAGTCTATAAGGTGCCAATAGAAAGGAACAGGAAGCGAGTGTATTGCACAATATTCCCAAATAATTAATAAAAACACTATGTGTGTG
>LOJH01019098.1:0-11999 GCA_001685095.1 Ellobius talpinus | reverse complement strand
AGGAAGGAAGGAAGGAAGGAAGGAAGGAAGGAAGGAAGGAAGGAAAAGAAAAGACGAAAGCAACAAGATGACCTTCACTCTCCTCTCTACTTTAACTGGAGTGTCCATCTTCGCCCACCCTCGGACCTCGAACTCCCATTCCTTGCTGTCTGGATCCGGTCTGAAACTTTTGCCAGCAACGCCTTGTTTCTCTCAGTCCATCATATCCATCACATCTTCCTTCACTTTCAGATGGTAAACCTTGAGACTTCGAAGACTCCTTAAGCATGTGAGCTATTCCCAGGGCATAGCCTTTCTAGCAGCCTGGCAGTGTCTAGACCTCATAAACCCAGGGACCACACTTTGAAAGAGTGAGTACACGCCCTGGGGAATGCCCAGCCCAACCAGCCACGGTTGTCATTCAGAAGAAAATATTCTCGGGCGTATGTAGAGAGGCCTGTTTCCCAGCTTGCAGAAATGATTGCAGATCTACATTTTGCTGCCTTATAGATTTGTGGGCCCACTGTGAAGGTTCACCTTTTTGTAATGAGCTCTCATTAAAATGCCCAGTTAGTGATATCGATAAGTTTATCCTTTGCAGTAGGCAAGCCTGCTGGTGCTACAGTGGCACAGTCTCCGGGTGTTCCTAAGGCATCGATTAACCCTCACCTGCCAGAAATCATTAGTGAATGGATTGCTACTTTCTGATAGTTTTAAGGGAAAGTGACTTTCAGTAAATAATCATTGGCTGCCTTCCCAGGGGAAGGCGGCCTGGAAGAGTCCTGAAATGCCGTGTTGGTGCATTTTTGAGTGGGTATGTGTAGGGAGGGCTGGAAGTGGCATTCCAGGCAGCTAATTACAGGATAAGTGTGCCTGCTTACTCAGGCAGCGAGCGCGTCAGCTCTGCTCAGACCTATCACGTTACAGACAGTTTCTGTTCTCTGGATAATTAACAGGATCAAAATATTACTGTCAGATTCGAAGGGAAAATTAACACATTATCTTAATTGTCTTCTCTACCCAGGTAGGAGGAGACATTACCATTTCAAAACGGGCTTGTCTAGGGCCCTGGGATTTTGAATTGCAGTTCTTGAAGACATGGTTAATCCCACCCAGACTTTGATCTTCTGTTTTCGTATGGTTGGGCACTGGTTTCTCTGTTTCAATTTTGAGCCATCTAAAAATGGCTCCAGAAGGCACCGCATCGTGTTGGAGACAGCTGGGGCCTCTCCAGAGCCCACAGTTCCTGTTTAGAGGTGTCGTGAACCTGGTTGTACAGAGGTAGTAATGAAAAGCAAACTTCCTAAAGAAGTCAAACCATGACTAAGGTGATAAATGCTTAAAACATATTACTTCCTGGTTGTCTTGCCACATTGTGATATTATACAAGTCTGAAATGTGGCAGCTAGTGTGTCTGCATACTGGGAGCAGCAGGTCCTCAAGAGCTGGTGCCCATCTTTCCCCTTTTCCCAGATCTGTACTCTGGTCTAGTGAAAACAATGACTGGGTATTCACAGCATGAAAAACGGAAAATATCAAATCAAATAATTTTGATTGTTCATATTAAGAACTGGTAAATATAGTTTATAGAGAGGATACCCACCCATGTCTCATCTGTCTGTCAATCTATCTATCAATCAATCTATCCATCCGTCTGTCTATCTATCACCTAGTGCATGTGTGTGTGTGCATGTGTGTGTTTGCCACCATGCATATGTGAAGCAGAGGACGCTTGAGCGAGTCTGTTCTCTCTTTCCACCATGTGGGTCCCAAGGATGAAACTCAGACTGTCAGGTTTGGTGAAAAGTATCTTTTCTTTTTGAGCCACCTGTACAGGTATTATTTATTTACTTTTGAGATAGGGTCTTGCTATGTAGCCCAGACTGGCCTCAAATGGGTCCTCTTGCCTCCCCCTCCCAAGGCGGGAGACAGTCTTGTACTACCATGCCACGAGGACTCGCTAATTAAAGTTTATTGGTGCGTGTGTTTGCATAGGTCCCTATAGCAGGTGTAGTTTAACAACAGCAGAATTATGTCATTCCAGCAGCGACTGTTTGTTCTACAATCTCAAAACATTACTGTCTGGCCTTTTACAAAAATGCCACCAACCTCTGGGCTAGAGCAAGAAAATGATAAGGTTGTAAGTCAGATGAGATCATCAGGCCAGTAGCCATTCCATTCTCAATTAGCTTATGTAAGTGAGGAGGGCCGCCCCCACGTCTCAGCCCTCTTCAGGCATGGCTGTGCCTCAGAGTTCAAATGGAGTCACTGGCTCACTCAGCTTTACTTCTTTTCTCTCTTGTTTGCTCATTTGCCTGTGTATGTGCTTGTGGTATGTTTGTGCATGAGTGTGTGCGTGTCTTCTCAATGAACCCAGAGTTGGATGCTTTGTCTCGACTGACTGGCCAGTAAGTTCCCAGGAGTCACCCATCTCTACCCTCCACCCCCACAACGGGGTTATACGCACAGGTGGCCACCCCCAGTGCTTATATGGGTTCTGGGGATTCTGCCCTCGGATCCTCATGAAAAACAAGCGCTTTATCCTCTGACCCACCCTCAGCCCCTGCTTTCCTTTCTATTGACTTTCTTCTTAGGCATCTTTATCATGAAGGGATGATGTGTCTTCTCAGAGTCCCTAGTTATAACTCAGAAGCAACAGCTAAGAGGGTCTTGTTCCTGCTGTAGCTACAACAGCCAGCACCCCGTGTTGTATGATCCTGTTCTGAGCCATATGGTTACACACAAGTCAAACACAGAGACGAAGTGCCTTGAATGGCTAAGCTTCGAACATGGGCCCATCGTTGCCCCTGGGGATCAGGATAGTTCATCAGGCCACTTGATTGCCTGGACTGGGAGGAAATGTGGCTGCCCATGAGAAAAATCAGGTTTCTCAGTAGAGAATGAAGCGTTGGATGCTGGGAAGCCAAAACAGAGGTATGTACCATGTGCGCCATGTATGCTGTCACTGTTGGGAGTGGTCAAGGCCAGCTGCTCAAGTGTCACTGGGAACCTCTTAGAAATGGAGTCATAAATACCACCCCAGACCTACAGAACAAGTATTGGCTAAGAGGCCTGGATGATTTGAACACATATATTATGGGATACAAGCACCACCGCTATGAGGCCACAACACTCAGAAGGTGTAATGGCTTAACCATTGTTGCCCAGGTAAAGTCAGCTCTAAACCAAGAAAGTTCTAGGCATAACCCACTGCACTTTCTGCCTCCTCCTCAGCATACCTGCCCCAAACAGCACTGCCTGGGGCTCTCCCACTAACCTCAGACAGAAGTTGCCTTGAATTCTACTCCTTGCCAGCAAGGAGACTCTGTCTAGAGCAGTGTGTCATGACCCCTTGGGGGTTGACCAACCCTTTCAAAGGGGTCACGTAAGACTGTCAGAAAGCACAGACATTTACATTACAATATAGCAGTAGCAAAATTACACTCATGAAGTAACCACAAAAAATATTTTTATGTCTTGGGCGCCACTGCAACATGAGGAACCACAGGCCTAAACTTTCAGTTTACATATGGAGCAACTGAAGTAGAAGGAAGTTAATGTGTTATCCCCAATCTAAGCAGCATGTTAGGCAAAATGAGGTTCTCCTAAAGGATCTCCCCATCACGAGAAGCACAAAGTCAGACTTCCAAACTCCTGCGTATGCAATGCTCAAGTGTCTGTCAGTCCTGGCCACCATCGCCTCATTTTGTTTATGTTGGCTGACCCTGAACTCTATATACTCCCATCATCATCATCATCATCATCATCATCATCATCATCATCATCATCATCATCATCATCCCAAAGGCAATGGTAATAATGCAGAGGCCTTTGTACAAGCCACAGGTGCTCCGTGACATCCTTGGAGCTGGTGTGGAAGAGCACACACACTGGCTGCTCCTTAACTTCTTTCCACGATGCCCCTAGAAACGACACACATGCTTAACAGACTTCCCATGTTTTTCTCCTTGGCTGACATCTCCCCACCCAATCAGGGTGAGGGCCATGATCAGAGGGGGTGTTGATTGACTGTTGGCAGGCCACGAGACTTCTCAAAAACATAGGAATAACAATCTAGATAAATATCCTGACACTTTCTCCTTGGTCTTTCCCCTGCCTAAATTCCCATTTTTACTGTTTTCTTTGAGGTTAAAAATTAATATTTTCTTTGTGGACATGTTCTGTCGTGGCATGCCTCAGAGACTGCTCAAGCAGCTTGTTATCATTTCCAACTTAATTGGCTCTGCACCCATGTGGAATTGGCCTGCCACAGGTTTCCCATGGATCTAACGTCAGAGGAAGGATAAAAAGACCATCTCGTTGGCTGCCCAGCGTGTTTTCCTGTTTCTTCTCATGGCATAGCCACCATGGTTCAGATATGGGCTGATGTTGTCTTGGGGCTAGGGTCTGAAAAGTTTGGGGTTACCAGGATGACTTGGGCATACAAGAGGATCGTGTCTTTCATTTGTCCATATTTTTTGGCTATAGTAACGGCTTTGCTCTGACATAGAGGGATTTTAGCTGCTCCCATACAGCTTGGAAATGAATGATGCTATTTCCTTTGGAACAACATTAAACTTGGAAAGATTTGAATCCATGCGATTTTCCCACTGATAGTGTGTTGTGTTGCTTTTTGGAGGCTCAGGAGTGGAAGGAAGGTTTTCGTCTACTGGCAGAAATGAGATTTGTGTTTTTAGTTGGTGGTCTCAAAAATTCTGTCATAATTGTGTGGTGTGTATTCCTATCAACTGCCCCAGCTAGCAGAGGAGATGGTTGATGGGTGTATTCCTATCAACTGCCCCAGCCAGCAGAGGAGATGGTTGATGGGTGTATTCCTATCAACTGCCCCAGCCAGCAGAGGAGATGGTTGATGCAGATTTATGGAGTTGATCCTGGGAATGGGTTTAGCCAGTATCCTGTCCCTTTATAAGCACCTTATCTTGTACAACAAAGGCTCTTCTACCTGCTTGCCTTCATTCTTATTTCTTACCCATGTTAAACTTACCAGTGTGCCATGGTTCCAGGTTCTAGGGAACCTAATTATCTAGAGATAAATCTGAGTCCTTTCTGAAAGTGCGCTTACCGGACCTACTCACGCCCACCCAGGGACCGTTTAGAATCTGTCATTTCTGGGAATCTTGGGACTTGGGACCAGCTCTTTCTTTGGACATTGCTCTGTTTCTCTCCACCCCACTCCCAGGGAACTCTCGCAAGTGTGTCTTAGCTCCCCTTTGCTTATAAGCAATAGAGACAGGTCAGTTCAAAAACTTTGCATCTGTCTAAGCTAGGGTTGTACACCATGATAAAATACCATGAGCAAAAACAAGTTGGCAGGAAAGGGTTTCTTTCCTCTTTTGGCTTGGAAAAGTCAGGGAAGACTCTCGAGACAGGATGCAATATAAAGGCCATAGAGGAATGCTTTTGACAAGCTTGTTCCTTGGGCCTTGTTCAGATTGCTTTCTTATTGTCCCCAGGACCATAAGCCCAGGGGTGGGTGGCACAGCCTACTGTGAGCTGGGCCCTCCTATACCCAGTCAATGTCAAGAAAATCAATGAAGAAAAACCTCCACAGGCTATTCTTGAGGGCTTCTCAAATGAGGCTCCCTCTACTGAAAGGACTCTAGCTTGTATTTGGTTGACATAAAACTAACCAGGACAGTATTCAATCCTACTTTGAGCTCTCTTGGTTTCCAATACAGAGAGTTCATTTCCTTAGGTCTCAATCATTCCTCCACGACGAATATGCTGGTGTCTACTTCTGTGCAGATCTAAGTATGTCTAAAGATGGAATTTCAACTCTGGCTTTCCCCTTTGTGGGCCAATCTTTTGAACTGCAAATATATGAGCAGAGACTTCATATGCATTCTGCTACTTGTGTTTGTTTGGCTGGTAAAATATAGGGTAAGGGACTATTTATCTCTGGGAATAGCGTGAGCACATAAGAGGGCTGGGGATAATAGGCTAATATCACAGAAACTGGAGATTGGTGCAGGCTTCCAAGCAGTTTGCATGATTCAGTTATGAAGAGGCATCCCCCAGGAAGGACTTTTGATTGTCCACACGTGACACATTTTCATGTTTGTTGAATTAAAAAAAATCTATCTCTTCAAGTATTCTTTGTAAAACCAGGTCATAGACCATTCATGGCAGGGCCTTTTCCTGCATTCATTTCTTCTTTTTCCCTCCCCTTGCTTTCTCTATTACCATTGCAATGAGGGGCATCTAGAGACACAGTCTGGATTTGGGGGTGGTAAGAGCGTGGCTGTGTTTGCAGAATGTCACGTGACCAAGTACAGGTTCACTTCTGCATGGAACAGAGATGTTTAACTCAGTCTTGGGCTCTCTCGGGAGTGGGAAAGACCCATTCTCACTCTTCCTTCTCTGTCGTCAGTCAACTCCTCTAAAAGTAAAAGAACGGCACAGGAAAACAGCATCAAAAGCTTGTGAGGAGCTGCTTATGACAGTCACGGCTGCTGTCACTCTGCAGCTTTGGACATGACGGCTCCCATTTCCCTCAGAACGGCACTGGGAGAGCCTGCTACAACCTCAGCTTCCCTCCCTGTATCCCCAAGCATCACTCCTTTGTACATGAAGGATGACTTGAACTCCTGATCCTTTGGCCTCCATCTTCCAACTGCTGGGATTGCATACATGCACAAGAACATCCAGCCTTAATTTTTAAGATGGTTTCCTATTATATCAGAGGTCACCAATTAGTATTTCCTAAAACGAAAAATAAATTTTTACTTAAAATTATAAAGAAAGCTATGCATGATACATACACAGGCTATAACCCTAACACTTAGGTAGGAGCCAGGAAAGCTCAACCAAGGTTAGCTTGAGCTACGCAGTGCGCCACTGCCTCAAAAAGAGAGCCATGGAACACATACACACACACACACACACACACACACACACACACAGGGTCAGGGGGGAGGAAAGCAAAATAAATACCTAGGCATAAATCTAAAATATTTTTGCATAGGGAAAATTACAAAATAATTTTTGGAAGAAACCAAGGATCTAAATAAATGGAAAGTTATTTCCTATCAGTGAACTTCAAATTATAACATATTAATATTGTTTCACTAGTCATAACAGGTGCATCATGTGATACCAGACATTTTTAGGGGAGTGGGAGTTTCAAGGCAGGGTTACTCTATGTAGCTCTGACCATACTAGGGCTCTAGAACTCACTTTGTAGACCACACTGGACTCGAACTTCAAGATCCGCCTGCCCTTGTCTTCTAAGTGCTGGGATTAAAGGGTGCACGGCCACACCTGGCGTGTGAGTCCCGATTTTAGTAATCAAGGAGGCTGGGAAAGGAAGACAGAACTCTCAGAGCTGTTCCCACCATTGCTATATGGACTCAGACTGTTTGAAAGTAAGTTGCCTGTTTAGTAAATGTTTCTGTGAACTCATGGTGAAACGTATTTGATGGGATCTATTGAGTTGCGACTTTGCCCCTTCTGAAGTTTAAAGTGGCTCTCTCCTGGCCTTGTCTATGCTGTTTCTTGCATCTTCTGTATTCGATGTCCAGGTTGATGAAGTATTGCAGCTCTATCTTTGCCCTCAAGCCCTAAACCCAACATGACGCTAGGGAAAATGAACACAAACCCCCACACAAAAAAATTTGGCAACCATACATCTTAGAAAGCTTTTCATCTTCAAAGACTTTTTAAAAGCGTGATACGGAGCCAGGCAGTGGTGGCACACACATTTAATCCCAGCACTCAGGAGGCAGAGGCAGGCAGATTTCTGCGGGTTCGAGGCCAGCCTGGTCTACAAGACAGGCTCCAAAGCTAAGAAACCCTGTCTCGAAAAATAAAAACAAAAACAAACCAAAACGAACAAAAGATACAGTGGCAGAATAAGAGTGCTGGCTTCCTACCTCACAAACGGTGGGAATGCCACAGCCCTTCACATCTAGTTACAGACAGGTCTCTGGTCTCAGGGACAATTGGCCCAGGTTAGAGATGATGCAGGCTGGTTCTTTTGTCTGCTGTCCTCTACAGCCCCTTCAACCACATCATGCCATTGCCTTATCACAATAGTAATTACTATTCATATATTATTATTAGCGTCTTTAATGTGTAGAGATGTTTTGCCTGAATGTATATCTGTGTATCACATCCATACGGTGTCAGAAGAGGGCATGAGATCCCATGGAACTAGAGTTACATATTGTTGTGGGCCGCCACGTGGGTTCTGGGAAGCGAGCCCACGTCCTCTAGAACAGCAAGTGTTCCCAACTCCTGAGTCATCTCTCCATCTCCCAAAGTATTTCTCTTTATCCAAAACTACTGAAGTCTATGACTTCAGAGCTGTGTATCAGTTGGAGATGTGCTCAGTTTCAAACGTCAAGGACCCCAGATAGCAATTAGATTCCTTAAACATGTAGGGATTTATTTTGTAACAAACCGAAACCCCAAATCAGGCAGTCTAAGGTTGTTACGTCTACCTAGCAGGATATATCAGGGATCAATTCTTTCTATTATTTTCTGCTTTTCCACCCTTACTTCGTAGCCTTTATCTTAGTGGCATAATTTATATACACAGGGTTTTCCCCATGTTTATTATTTCCTGTATTCTTTTGTATTTTGGAGACAGGGTCTCATGTTGTTCTGTCTGGTCTTGAACTTGGCATGTAGCTGAAGGTGACCTTGGTTGCAGAGTAGTTAGCTTTTCACTGTCAACAGTTGTTACACAGACTATCAATCTTTGAGGATGAAGAATAAAAACTAAAAACCCAACAAAATCTAAGCACAAACAAATGTTAATAATACACAAGTCAAGTCATTCTTTTCCCAATTTTCTGTGTAGAGATATCACACAAAAATATGATGCTCTTCTGACGGGTTCATGAAAATGTTTGGGGGCTATGAGTCTGAGCACTGGGTACTTAAGTTTGCAATGCTTTGTCTTCTTGAAGATTCCCTGGGAGCTTGTTAGGGACCACACATACCCCACAATCCTGGGCAGGTGTTCTAGAAGCCAAATCCTTTCTGTATCATATTGTTACCAAAATATATACCAAATGAGGCCCTATTAGTTCTGTTGAAATCCTGTTCCTTGTTTGTTGATCTGTATAGCCTTCATCTTTTGTTTAATAGGCAGATATTAGTGAGTATAAAGGGATTTTACTGTTTTCTTGATTTATGTACTCATCCAGTAGATGTGTCTATTGGCATAATACTTTGCCAACGGTAGGCATGTAAGATGTGGCATCTGTCCTCAGAGTTGCCACTGGCACAGGTGTTGAAAGTAGCCACTGTCCTGTAATAAGGGGCTCATATCAAGAAACTTGCAGCTATTTGAAGACCACCAAGTCCTGAGCTACAGAGCTGCTCATTGATAATGTGGAAGGGAGATTTGCTTGGGCCATCTCCACTGACTTTTGGGGTCACAGCACCTTCTGTCTTTCTGCTGATCACATGACCACCACTACCTAGGCTATATGGAAACTTTGCTCTCTCCTCATTCCGGCAGGTGGGAGCATGCAGAGAAATTTAATTAAACATTCTACGATGCTTAACCAAAGGAAGAAACCATGAACTCATCAACAAAATAAATTAATAAATTAAAATCAACCTCACATGATTTTGGAATGAAAAGAGATCCTAGAGGCTCACCTTTGGAAGCATCCATGTTCATCTCCTACATGAAAACATGCAAACTTAAACATGTTAAAGGATTTGCACAAGGCCATGTGGGAAACAGGGAGGAAGCTGGGGTCAGCACCAAGAGTCTGCATTTTCTGCTCTTGTCCCTTTTCCTTTGCGTATGTAGACCCTGTCTTTTGAGAAAGGCCTCAGACCACCCCGCCACCGTGAGCAGCAAGTCTGTTTTAGCTTACCCATCTTGATGCTCCTCAGAGAGTCAGCCTTAAACTGGGCCCTTAGGCCTCTGGGTCCCGTGTGAGTCTGTGAGAATTTCTCTTCAAAGCAAGTTGACAGATGCTGACGAGGAAAATCAAATGGACTTGCCTTGAAGTGACCAGACGTGGAACTGTCACAGAGCATAGTAGGGAAGCACAATGTCAACTCTATCTTACAGGCCTTGTGTCCCATGGTTTTTTCTTTCTCTCCTGGTCGTGGAGGGGAGTTTTTCTCCTTTAAAATCCCTTTATCTAATTTTCACGTACTAATTAAGATGCAAGAAGCTATAAACCTCTTCAATTCTGCCTTTGTTTCTGTTGTTAAAAGTCACCTCTTCCTATCATTATCTTCCACTGGTCTGAAGCCTTCCGCATTACGCTGGCAAAAGAGTGAAGTGTGATAGGAACATTGAAGCATCACATGGAATAGAAACCGGGCAGTCATTTTGACTTTGCCAAATAATTAATATCAGGTTATAATGCACATTTAGGCTTTTACTTAAGACTAATATTTGATACATTTTTATAATATTCCAAAACAATGGCAATTTCTCAATGAAACAACCAAGAGATTAATTTCTGATTGTAGCAGAGTAACTTCTAGAAAGGGGTGGGGACAGGCTTTTTGAATGGGTGGTTTTCCTAGGTCTTGCAGGAGCTGTAGTTGGAAAGGTAGATTGATGTGAAGCCATTAGCTTGTTTAAGGATAAGCCACCAGTTGGGGTTGACATGGAGTGAGGATTGACTGAAGGTCCTCCATAGGGATTGGGAATCATTGGATCTGTCACTAAGGGGCCTCAGCTGCCCTGTGACCTTGCATATCTCCAAATTTGTCCTTCCAATATGTGTTGGTTCAGCAGTTCCTCTGGCCTTACAGTCACATCTAGAAGTGTTAGCCAAAGTGCCTATGGAGGTGTTGACAGGTCTGCCCACACAAGCTACATCCTGGGCTCTGTGTCTCAGGCCCAGCATTCTCTTGGGGACATCTTCAGCTCTAGAATGCTGTAGGATGTAGAAGGGACCAGATCTCCAAGAGGGTTTGGTGCTACTTGTCTTTTCACCCATAATAAAAGAAGTGGTAATTTCTCCTCCTCTGTTTCCTGCAGATTCTTCATACAGAGCTCACAGAAGGAACTCAGGAACCATGTTCATCCACGTGTTTGGATACCATGTGTTTGGTATCCAAACCCATGGCAAGGTGTTTATCTTCGGGTCAACTTGGCTGTTTTGGGAATCGCTTAGCAGATGTGACTCTGCGGTTGTCTGTGAAGACATTTCCAGAGAGATTTAACTGATGAGGGATGACCCACTCTGAATGTGGATGGCGCCATTCCATGGACTGGGGCCTAGGCCGAATAAAAAGAGGGAAGGGAGGAAGGCAGCCCAGCACTAGCGTTCATCTCTCTCTGCTTCCTGACTGTGGACACGCTGTGACCAGGAACCTCCTACTCTTGTGCAACGTCCCGCCATGGTGGACTGTATCCTCTCAAACCAGGCATTGAAATAGATGTCCTTCCTTCTCAAAGTCACTTTTGTCAAGTATTTTGTCACAGCAACAATTAAAAGTAAGAAGGTTTGAAGAGTTGGGTGATCAAGAGTTCTGTCTCCTTCAGGATCATCAGCCTATTTCCTGGGTGTTGGCCGGGTGGGGGTAACGCTCAAAGCTCAACTTTATGAGTATTTAGGAGGCTCATTCCTTGTGTGTTTTGTAATCTAGTGTTGTGAGCTCATCTTCAGTGAGACTCTAGATTCAGAAACCATGTCGAGGCCTGGGAATATATCCTTACACTGTCCCTGTTCATTTCTGACAGGTTTTCCTCTTCAGGGGATATTCCCAGTTTGAGACTACTCAGCTGGCTGATTCCAGGATGGACCTCAACAGAAGAGAATCAGTTTTGTAGCTATTAATTCTCACAGCAGGTACAATTTCTCCCTGCCCAGGCTGAGGCCTAGATCAATAGTCGAACACGTTCATCTTTCTGTGCTGTGATGATGTCCTAGTTCATCTGCCGCTAAGGAGGTAGCTCTTGGAGCATCACGACTTTGGGTATTGATGAAGCTCCGACTCCTGTCCTTGCATGCTTTCTATTTTTTTATTTTTATTTTTTATTTCAGACACTTTTTTATTGTTATTAAAAAATT